>MU702265.1:56292-197824 GCA_026770625.1 Nicotiana glauca | reverse complement strand
ATTCTCCAGGCAGGCTCCTGATTTCAATCATAACTCAAAAATAACACCTCCATTATACAGGCGGGCTCCTGACTTTAATTAAAACTCAAAAATAACACCTCCATTCTCCAGGCGGGATCTTGACTTTAATAACAACTTAAAAATAACACCTCCATTCTCCAGGTGGGATCCTAACTTCAACTACTACTTAAAAATAACACCTCCATTCTCCAGGCGGGCTCTTGACTTCAACTCTTACTCAAAAATAACACCTCCATTCTCCGTGCGGGCTTCTGACTTCAATAACAACATAAAAGATAACACCTCCATACTCCAGGAGGGCTCATAACTTCAATAGCAACTTAAAAGATAACACCTCCTTTCTCCAGGCAGGCTCCTGACTTCATTAACAACTCAAAAATAACACCTCCATTCTCCAGGCGGGCTTCTGACTTAAATTACAACTCAAAAATAACACCTCCATTCTCCAGGCGGGATCCAGACTTCAATTACAACTCAAAAATAACACCTCCATTCTCCTTGCGGGCTCCTGACTTCAATAACCACTTAAAAGATAACACGTCCATTCTACAGGCGGGCTCCTGACTTCAATAGCAACTTAAAAGATAACACCTCCATTCTCCAGGCGGGCTCCTGATTTCAATCATAACTAAAAAATAACACTTCCATTCTACAAGCGGGCTCCTGACTTCAATTACAACTCAAAAATCCATTCTCCAGGCGGGTTCCTAACTTCAATTACAACTCAAAAATAACACCTTCATTCTCTAGGCGGGCTCCTGATTTCAATCATAACTCAAAAATAACACCTCCATTCTACAGGCGGGCTCCTGACTTCAATTACAATTCAAAAATAACACCTCCATTCTCCAGGCGGGCTCCTGACTTCAATTACAACTTAAAATAACACCTCCATTCTCTAGGCTTGCTCCTGATTTCAATTACAACTCAAAAATAACACCTCCATTCTCCAGGCGGGCTGAGACTTCAATTACAACTCAAAAATAACACCTTCATTCTCCAGGCGGGCTCCTTACTTCAATAACAACTTAAAAGATAACACCTCATTTCTCCTGGCGGGCTCTTGACTTCAATAGCAAGTTAAAAAATAACACCTCCATTCTCCAGGCAGGCTCTTGATTTCAATCATAACTCAAAAATAACACCTCCATTCCACTGGCGGGCTCCTGACTTCAATTTAAACTCAAAAATAACACCTCCATTCCCTAGGCAAGCTCCTGACTTCAATTACAACTCTAAAATAACACCTCCATTCTCCAAGCGGGTTCCTGACTTTAATTACAACTCAAAAATTACACCTTCATTCTCCTGGCATGCTCCTGACTTCAATAACAATTTAATAGATAACACCTCCAATCTCCAGGCGGGCTCCTGACTTCAATTACAACTCAAAAATAACACCTCCATTCTCCAGTCGGGCTCCTGACTTCAATTACAACTCAAAAATAACACATCCATTCTACCGGCGGGCTCCTGACTTCAATTACGACTTAAAAATAACACCTCCATTCTTCACGCGGGCTCCTGACATCAATTACAACTCAAAAATAACACATTCATTCTCCAGGCGGGCTGCTTACTTCAATAACAACTTAAAAGATAACAACTCCATTCTCCACGCGGGCTCCTGACTTCAATAGCTACTTAAAAGATAACACGTCCTTTCTGCAGGCGGGCTCCTGACTTCAACAACAACTAAAAAATAACACATCCATTCTCCAGCCGGTCTCCTAACTTCAATTACAACTCAAAAATAACACCTCCATTCTCCAGGAGGGCTCCTGACTTCAATTACAACTCAAAAATAACACCTCCATTCTCCAGGCGGGCTCCTGACTTCAATTACAATTCAAAAATAACACCTCCATTCCACAGGCGGGCTCTTTACTTCAATAACAACTTAAAAGAAAACACCTCCATTCTCCAGGCGGGCTCCTGACTTCAATAGCAACTTAAAAGATAACACCTCCATTCTCCAGGCGGGCTCCTGATTTCAATCATAACTCAAAATAACACCTCCATTCTACAGGTGGGCTCCTGACTTCAATTACAACTAAAAAATAACACCTCCATTCACCAGGCGGGCTCCTGACTTCAATTACAACTCAAAAATAACACCTTCATTCTTCAGGCGGGCTCCTGACTTCAATAACAACTTAAAAGATAACACCTCCATTCTCCAAGCGGGCTCCTGATTTCAGTCATAACTCACAAATAACACCTCCATTCTACAGGCGGGCTCCTAACTTCAATTACAACTCAAAAACAACACCTACATTCTCCAGGCGAGCTTCTAACTTCAATTACAACTCAAAAATAACACCTCTATTCTCCAGGCGCGCTCCTGACTTTACAACTCAAAAATAACACCTCCATTCTCCAGGCGGGATCCTGACTTCAATTACAACTCAAAAATAACACCTCCATTCTCCAGGTGGGCTTCTGACTTCAATTACAACTCAAAAATAACACCTCCATTCTCCAGACGGGCTCCTGACTTCAATTAGAAATCAAAAATAACACCTCCTTTCTCTAGGCGGGCTCCTGACTTCAATTACAACACAAAAATAACACCTTCATTCCCCAGGCGGGCTCCTTACTTCAATAACAACTTAAAAGATAACACCTCCATTCTCCAGGCGGGCTCCTGACTTCACAGCAACTTAAAAGATAACACCTCCATTCTCCAGGCAGGCTCCTGATTTCAATCATAACTCAAAAATAACACATCCATTCTACAGGCGGGCTCCTGACTTCAATTACAACTCCAAAATCACACATTCATTCTCGAGGCGGGCTCCTGACTTCAATTACAACTCAAAAATAACACCTTCATTCTCCAGGCGGCCTCCTGACTTCAATAACAACTTAAAAGATAACACCTCCATTCTCCAGGAGGGCTCCTGATTTCAATCATAACTCAAAAATAACACCTCCATTCTGCAGGTGGGCTCCTTACTTCAGTTACAACTCAAAAATAACACCTTCATTCTCCAGGCGGGCTCCTGACTTCAATTACAACTCAAAAATATCACCTTCATTCTCTAGGCGGGCTCCTGACTTCAATAACAACTTAAAAGGTAACACCTCCAATCTCCAGACGGGCTCCTGACTTCAATTACAACTCAAAAAGAACACCTCCATTCTCCATGCGGGCTCCTGACTTCAATTACAACTCAAAAATAACACATCCATTCTACAGGCGGGCTCCTGACTTCAATTACAACTCAAAAATAACACCTCCATTCTTCAGGCGGGCTCCTGACTTCAATTACAACTCAAAAATAACACCTTCATTCTCCAGGCGGGATGCTTACTTCAATAACAACTTAAAAGATAACAGCTCCATTCTCCAAGCGGGCTCCTGACTTCAATAGCAACTTAAAAGATAACACGTCCTTTCTGCAGGCGGGCTCCTGACTTCAACAACAACTTAAAAATAACATATCCATTCTCCAGGCGGGCTCCTAACTTCAATTACAACTCAAAAATATTACCTCCATTCTCCAGGAGGGCTCCTGACTTCAATTACAACTCAAAAATTACACCTCTATTCTCTAAGCGGGCTCCTGACTTCAATTACAATTCAAAAATAACACCTCCATTCCACAGGTGGGCTCTTCACTTCAATAACAACTTAAAAGATAACACCTCCATTCTCCAGGCGGGCTCCTGACTTCAATAGCAACTTAAAAGATAACACCTCCATTCTCCAGGCGAGCTCCTGATTTCAATCATAACTCAAAATAACACCTCCATTCTACAGGTGGGCTCCTGACTTCAATTACAACTACAAAATAACATCTCCATTCACCAGGCGGGCTCCTGACTTCAATTACAACTCAAAAATAACACCTTCATTCTCCAGGCGGGCTCCTGACTTCAATAACAACTTAAAAGATAACACCTCCATTCTCCAAGCGGGCTCCTGATTTCAGTCATAACTCACAAATAACACCTCCATTCAACAGGCGGGCTCCTAACTTCAATTACAACCTAAAAATAACACCTACATTCTCCAGGCGAGCCTCTAACTTCAATTACAACTCAAAAATAACACCTCTATTCTCCAGGCGGGCTCCTGACTTTACAACTCAAAAATAACACCTCCATTCTCCAGGCGGGATCCTGACTTCAATTACAACTCAAAAATAACACCTCCATTCTCCAGACGGGCTCCTGACTTCAATTAGAATTCAAAAATAACACCTCCTTTCTCCAGGCGGGCTCCTGACTTCAATTACAACACAAAAATAACACCTTCATTCTCCAGGCGGGCTCCTTACTTCAATAACAACTTAAAAGATAAAACCTCCATTCTCCAGGCGGGCTCCTGACTTCAACAGCAACTTAAAAGATAACATCTCCATTCTCCAGGCTGGCTCCTGATTTCAATCATAACTCAAAAATAACACATCCATTCTACAGGCGGGCTCCTGACTTCAATTACAACTCCAAAATCACACATTCATTCTCTAGGCGGGCTCCTGACTTCAATTACAACTCAAAAATAACACCTTCATTCTCCAGGCGGCCTCCTGACTTCAATAACAACTTAAAAGATAACACCTACATTCTCCAGGCGGGCTCCGGATTTCAATCATAATTCAAAAATAACACCTCCATTCTACAGGTGGGCTCCTTACTTCAGTTACAACTCAAAAATAACACCTCCATTCTCTAGGCGGGCTCCTGACTTCAATTACAACTCAAAAATATCACCTTCATTCTCTAGGCGGGCTCCTGACTTCAATAACAATTTTAAAGGTAACACCTCCAATCTCGAGGCGGGCTCCTGACTTCAATTACAACTCAAAAATAACACCTCCATTCTCCAGGCGGGATCCTGACTTCAATTACAACTCAAAAATAACACCTCCATTCTCCAGGTGGGCTCCTGACTTAAATTACAACTCAAAAATAACACTTTCATTCTCTAGGCGGGCTCCTTACTTCAATAACAACTTAAAAGATAACACCTTCATTTTCCAGGCGGGCACCTGACTTCAATAGCAGCTTAAAAGATAACACCTCCATTCTCCAGCCAGGCTCTTGATTTCAATCATAACTCAAAAATAACACCTCCATTCTACAGGCGGGCTCCTGACTTCAATTACAACTCAAAAATAACACCTCCATTCTCCAGGCGGGCTCCTAACTTCAATTACAACTCAAAAATATCACCTTCATTCTCTAGGCGGGCTCCTGACTTCAATAACAATTTAAAAGGTAACACCTCCAATCTCCAGGCGGGCTCCTGACTTCAATTACAACTCAAAAATAACACCTCCATTCTCCAGGAGGGCTCCTGACTTCAATTACAACTCAAAAATAACACCTCCATTCTCCAGGCGTGCTCCTGACTTCAATTACAACTCAAAAATAACACCTCTATTCTCCAGGCGGGCTCCTGACTTCAATTACAACTCAAAAATAACACCTTCATTCTCCAGGCGGGCTCCTTACTTCGATAACAACTTAAAAGATAACACCTCCATTCTCCAGGCGGTGACTTCAATTACAACTCAAAAATAACACCTCCATTCTCCAGGCAGGCTCCTGACTTCAATTACAACTCAAAAATAACACCTCCATTCTCTAGACGGGCTCCTGACTTCAATTAGAATTCAAAAATAACACCTCCATTCTCCAGGCGGGCTCCTGACTTCAATTACAACTCAAAAATAACACCTTCATTCTCCAGGCGGGCTCCTTACTTCAATAACAACTTAAAAGATAACACCTCCATTCTCCAGGCGGGCTCCTGAATTCAACAACAACTTAAAAGATAACACCTCCATTCTCCAGGCGGGCTCCTGATTTCAATCATAACTCAAAAATAACACCTCCATTCTCCAGGCGGGCTCCTGACTTCAATTACAACTCAAAAATAACACCTTCATTCTCCAGGCGGCCTCCTGACTTCAATAACAACTTAAAAGATAACACCTCAATTCTCTAGGCGGGCTCCTGATTTCAATAATAACTCAACAATAACACCTCCATTCTACAGGCGGGCTCCTGACTTCAGTTACAACTCAAAAATAACACCTCCATTCTCCAGGCGAGCTCCTGACTTTAATTACAACTAAAAAATAACACCTTCTTTCTCCAGGCGGCCTCCTGACTTCAATAACAACTTAAAAAATAACACCTCCATTCTCTAGGCGGGCTCCTGATTTCAATCATAACTCAAAAATAACACCTTCATTCTATAGGAGGGCTCCTGACTTCAGTTATAACTCAAAAATAACACCTCAATTCTCCAGGCGGGCTTCTGACTTCAATTACAACTCAAAAATAACACCTCAATTCTCCAGGCGGGCTCCTGACTTCAATTACAACTCAAAAATAACACCTCCATTCTCCAGGCGGGCTCCTGACATCAATTACAACTCAAAACTAACACCTCCATTCTCCAGGCAGGCTCCAGACTTCAATTACAACTCAAAGATAACACCTTCATTCTACAGGCGGGCTCCTGACTTCAAAAGCAACATAAAAGATAACACCTCCATTCTCCAGGCGGGCTCCTGATTTCAATCATAACTCAAAAATAACACCTTCATTCTCCAGGCGGGCTCCTGACTTCAATTACAACTCAAAAATAACACCTCCATTCTCCAGTCGGGCTCTTGACTTCAATTATAACTCAAAAATAGCACCTTCATTCTCGAGGCGGGCTCCTGACTTCAATAACAATTTAAAAGATAACACCTCCAATCTCCAGGCGGGCTCCTGACTTCATTAGCAACTTAAAAGATAACACTTCCATTCTCCAGGCGGGCTCCTGATTCAATCATAACTCAAAAATAACACCTCCATTCTACAGGCGGGCTCCTGACTTCAATCACAACTCAACAATAACACCTCCATTCTCCAGGCGGGCTCCTGACTTCAATCACAACTCAAAAATAACACCTCCATTCTCCAGGCGGGCTCCTGACTTCAATCACAATTTAACAATAACACCTGCATTCTCCAGGCGAGCTCCTGACTTCAATTACAACTCAAAAATAACACCTCCATTCTCTAGGCGGGCTCCTGACTTCAATTACAACTTAATAATAACACCTCCATTCTCCAGGCGGGCTCCTGACTTCAATAAAAACATAAAATATAACACCTCCATTCTCCAAGCGGGCTCCTTACTTCTATAACTCAAAAATAAAACCTCCATTCTCCATGCAGGCTCCTGACTTCAATTACAACTTAACAATAACACCTCCATTCTCCAGGCGGGCTCCTGATTTCAATAACAACTTAAAAGATAACACTTCCATTCTCCAGACGGGCTCCTGACTTCAATTACTTAAAAATAACACATCCATTCTCCAGGCGGGCTCCTGACTTCAACAATAGCTTAAAAGATAACACCTCCATTCTCCAGGTGTTCTCCTAACTTCAACTATAATTAAAAACTGCATTTTATTGCCGTTTTTCCTTCTTGCCTCCTGAACCATTTCCTTTTAACTTGAATTACCTTCTTTCAGAACTGCTTCCCTTAAAACTTGTGTCGTCTACCCTCGGAACTGCTTCTCTTAAAACTGGTGTTATCTTCATCCTTCACAACTACTTCCCTCAAAACTGGTGTTTCATTTCTCTGAAAACTGCTGGAGAGAACCTCTGCTGGGGAATATTTTTTCAAAACTATGCTATCTTCCTCTCAAAATTGCTTTCTTTAAAACTTGAATTGACTCCCCTACTTTTCAGGTGGGTACCCGTCTTCAAGAAAATTTTCAAAGTGAAGGAAAATTTTCTGCCTCAGTTTGATATTCCTCCTTGTGGCCATCAAGAACATTTCCTATCCCTGTTTCAAACCAAAGAAAACTTTGTTAGTTTAAAGTGTGGGGTTGTGGTGCTCCTGCTGGGGATGGTTTTCCCTTTTCCTCTTTCCATGCTCTTCGCTGTCCGTCTATCTTGAAACTCGGCCGATAACTTCCAACCTTCTTGACGATTCCTTATTCACAGACTTCCCAACTGTTGCTTTACACCTTTACTTAATACTTTCCCCAAAATCTTAGACCACTCCATCATTTGGTCTTATAACAATGTCTTTCTCAACCCATCACATTATCCTCGGCACGTCCTATCCATATTTACTGTGCACCATATTGGCAACTGATAGTAAGCTCTGAAAATCCTTCTTAAAAATAAACTACTATTAACCAAAAGAAATGAAAAATGATGACTTCAAAAGATAGAACAGAAAAAATCTTTCTGAACAATTGTATGAAGAGAAGAAAAAGGGAAAAGAACTTATCTAAATGGTATAACCGATCCCAATGGTCATGTAGTGCATTTTGGATTAATCAACCCAGTCTATTTACATTAATCAGTCTTTCTGATGTCCCAACTTTTCATCTCAAAGGTCCCGCAACCCAACTCTTTCGCCGAAACAAATTTTTTATTCTGCTTGATGTCTCGACGGATCCTTTCCGTCAAACTTATCTCGTTTGCCCCTTATAATTCCTTGTCACCTTTTAGTGCCCTTCGAGGCGTTTTCACTAATAAGACTCTCTCATTCCTCTCAACTCCCGTCGCCCTATGGTGCCTGTGAAGGTTTTCACCGATAAAACTCTCATTTTATTTCTCTCAACTTCTGTCTCCTTATGGTGTCTGTGAAGGTTTTCACCGATAAGACTCTCTCATTTTATTTCTTTTCAGTTGGGGATTGGAGTGTTACCGATAAGACTCTCTCATTTTATTTCTTTTCAGTTGGGGATTGGAGTGTTACCGATAAGACTCTCTCATTTTATTTCTTTTCAGTTGGGGATTGGAGTGTTACCGATAAGACTCTCTCATTTTATTTCTTTTTGCTGGGGACCAGAGTGTTACTCCAGACTTCCATTTGCCTGACTTGGCACTTCTCGGATACTGATTGGGAGGTCTTTTTGGACATCAAAAGAAAAGGGTATCAAAAGTTTAAAAATAATTTTGATGGGTAAAACATTACAACTCTTGGAATCAAATTTTCTTTCCCAAAATTACAAACACAACTTCTGCCCCAGTTTTCTTGCTTGGGGATCCTTTGATTTTTGTCACACTATGACCGAGCCGCGAGTCGCCTATGTATCCTCTTTGAGGAATCAGGTCAAACGTAGTTCCCAATTCCTTTGTTTTTTCTTGTGACTTTCTTCTTTTGTTATTGTTATCATTTTTCTTTTCTGTCTCTCTTTTTTTTTCTTTTTTTTTATTTCATTACTGATTCCAAAAGAGGGGTATGAAAGAATAAATAAGTCTCAAAGGGGGAAGCAAGGGTTAAAGTGTTTGGATAGTAGAACAAATTGCCTCCATCATTTCATTCTCCAATACAATGCCAAATACAAACAAACAACAATTATAGTAAAAGAAATCATACATAATATCTCTTTACGACATCAGAATTGATGGTCATGTATATACATCTTCCTTCAAAATCTGTCAAACATAAAGCACCATTGGACAACACTCTGGTCACAATAAATGGCCCTTGCCAATTCGGGGCGAACTTCCCTTTGCTTCGGCCTGATGTGGAAGGATTTGTTTCAACACTTGTTGCCCCACTTCAAACTTCCTGGGACGCACCTTCTTATTGTATTCTCTTGCCATCCTCTTTTGATACAATTGGTCATGACATACTGCTGCCAATCTTTTTTCATCAATCAAGCTCAACTGCTCCAAACGGGTTTTAACCCACTCGTCATCATCAATCTCAGCCTTGGCAACAATTCGAAGAGACGGAATTTTAACTTCTGCCGGTATCACTGCTTCAGTTCCGTATACCAATAAATAAGGAGTTGCACCCACAGAAGTACGAACAGTAGTGTGATAACCCAGTAATGCAAACGGTAATTTTTCATGCCATTGTCTGGACCCTTCTACTATTTTCCTCAATATCTTCTTTATATTCTTGTTGGCTGCCTCAACCGCTCCATTCGCTTTGGGAAGATATGAGGTGGAATTACGGTGTGTAATCCTAAACTGTTGACATACTTCTTTCATCAAACTGCTGTTAAGATTAGCACCATTATCCGTGATGATCACCTTTGGGTTCCCAAATCTGCAAATGAGATGGGAATGAACAAAATCCACCACTGCTTTCTTGGTTACCGACTTGAAAGTTTTAGCTTCAACCCACTTGGTAAAATAGTTGATGGCCACCAGAATGAACCTATGACCGTTGGAAGCTGCCGGCTCGGGATGATTTCGGGTGGTTAACAGGAAACTTTGAGAAGTGTTGCAGCAACTGAAGTTTTTCTCTTCTTGTATTTTCGCTTCTGCGGCTTGGGAACAGCAGAAGCGGAGCCGTAAAAGCTGCCTTAGCATCACAGAAGCGGGTTTGGGCATAATTTTCAGGCTCCGCAAATGCAGAGGAAATCCTGCAAAAGCGGATTTGCATATGCGAGAAAGGAACCTCAGAAGAGGCTTAAATCGTGCAGAAGCGGAACCGCATAAGCGGTTATTGGTCAGCAGAAGCGGATATTGGATCTTTAGTGAAAGTCACAGAAGCGACTCATTTTTCGCATAAGCGAGACCGCAGAAGCGGCCCCTTGTCCGCAGAAGCAGAAATCACTGTTCAGAAATAGTGAAATCCAGGGTTTAATTTCAAAAGTTGGAAAAATCAAATTTGAGCTCGGGAAAGGGCTGATACAATCTCGCTCCATAGTGAGCCAATAATACCCTGCTCGAAGAATCTTCTTTGCCAACACATACCCGCTCATATGTGGTCCACAAACTCCAGAATGTACCTCTGCCATAACTGTCGTGGCATGAGTAGCATCTATGCATCTTAGCAATCCCAAGTCCGGCATTCTTTTGTACAACACCCCTCCACTGAGGAAAAATCCATTTGCCAACCGTCGAATGGCTCTCTTTTGATCTCCTGTGGCCTGTACCGGGTATATCCCCATCCTGAGGTACTCCTTGACATCGTGGAACCATGGCTCGCCATCCAGTTCTTCCTCTATCATGTTACAATAAGCATGCTGATCCCAAACCTGAATATGCAATAGATCCACGTGAATTTTATCCGGATGGTGCAACATTGATGCTAAGGTGTCCAAAGTATCGGCAACCTCATTATGAACTCTTGGGATGTGCCGAAACTCCAGTGATCAAAACCGTTGACATAGATCGTGCAAACATTGTCGATATGGTATGAGCTTCAAATCTCGTATTTCCCATTCACCTTGAATTTGATGTAGCAGGAGCTCCGAGTCTCCCAAGACCAAAACATCCTTGACATCCATTTCCGCAACTAACCGTAATCCCAAAATGCATGCATCATACTCAACCATGTTGTTCGTACAATAGAAATGCAGCTGAGCCGTAACAGGGTAATGATGCCCTGCTTCGGAAATAAGTACCGTTCCTATTCCAACTCCCTTTGCATTTGCAGCTCCATCAAAGAAAACCTTCAACCCTGGTTCCTCAAGCGATCCCAACTCATCGATATGCAGCACTTCTTCATCAGGGAAATACGTCCTTAATGGCTCGTATTCTTCATCAACAGGATTCTCAGCCAAGTGATCGGCCAGTGCTTGGGCTTTCATTGCAGTCCTTGTCACATAGACAATTGTCGAATTCCGTGAGTAATATTTGCCACTTTGCCTATCTCCCCGTGGGCATAGGCTTCTGGAAAATATACTTCAATGGATCAAAACATGAAATGAGGTAAGTAGTATAGGATGACAAATAATGCTTTAGTTTCTGTGCCACCCAAGTTAGGGCACAACATGTCTTCTCAAGTTGAGTGTACTTGACCTCATAGACTGTGAACTTCTTGCTGAGATAATAGATGGCCTGCTCCCTCCTGCCTGTGATATCGTGTTGCCCTAGTACACAACTAAATGAATTCTCCAGGACCGTGAGATAGAGAATCAACGGTCTTCCTGGCTCGGGTGGAACCAACATAGGTGGATTTGATAAATACCCTTTTATCTGGTCAAACGCCTCCTGACATTCCTCCGTCCATTCTATTACAGCATCTTTCTTCAGTAACCGAAAAATGGGTTCACAAGTCACGGTGAGTTGAGCGATAAACCTGCTGATATAATTCAACCTTCCCAACAAACTCATCACTTCGGTTTTGTTCTTCGGAGATTGCAACTCCTGAATGGATTTGATCTTTGACGGGTCTAAATCAATGCCTCGCCTACTGACTATGAATCCTAACATCTTTCTGGATGGAACAACGAATGCACATTTGGCAGGATTGAGCTTGAGGCTGTTTTTTCGAAGTCTTTGGAAAAACATCCTTAGGTCTCCTACGTGGTCTGCCTAACGCTTGGATTTTATAATTACATCATCCACGTATACCTCAATCTCTTTGTATATCATATCGTAAAACATAATAGTCATTGCCCTCATGTACGTTACCCCAGCGTTCTTCAAACCAAATGGAATTACCTGATAGCAATAAGTTCCCCACGGCATGATGAAAGTCGTCTTCTCTGCATCTTACTCATCTATCAGAATCTGATGATACCTAGCATAGCAATCCACAAAAGACCCGATCTCACGTTTGGCACAATTATCGATAAAGATATGGATGTTGGCTAATAGGAAGTTATTCTTCGGTCTTACTCTGTTTAGATTGCGATAATTAACACATATCCTGATTTTTCCATCTTTCTTTGGCACTGGCACCACATTAGCCAACCAATCGAGATATCGGGTGACCCGAATAGCCTTTGCCTTCAGCTGTTTGGTTACCTCTTCCTTAATCTTCACACTCATGTCGGTTTTGAACTTCCTCAATTTCTACTTGATGGGAGGGCATGCTGGGTCGGTAGGCAATTTGTGAACCACTAAATTGGTGCTTAAACCCGGTATGTCATCATACGACCATGCAAAAATGTCTTTGAATTCAATGAGTGTTCGGATTAATTCTTCCCTGATGTTTGGTTCAATGTGGATGCTTATCTTAGTTTCCTTGATGTCATCTGCATCCCCTAGATTGATGGCTTCTGTGTCATTCAAGTTGGGTTTGGGTTTCTCCTCAAATTGGCTCAATTCTTTGTTAGTTTCTTCGAAGGCTTCATCATCATCGTATTCTGATTCTTCATCATATTCTACGTCTTGCACTATTAGTTCTGAATCAGATTGATTTTTGAGACTAGGTTGAAGATCCATCGTGCATGCCATGTTATTAGGACCAGTAAAAAGAGAACTGTTCAGAAAAAGAAAAAAAGAAAACAAAATTAAAATAAAATAAAGAGTAAAGAAGATACTTTCATTGATTGAAGTACGGGATAACAAGGTTTCACACTTTGACTAGTACAAAATAAAAGAAAACTGGATTAAAACCCTAGAATAATCCAGCTAAACATGAAGGAAAATCACAGCCTACTACCAAGACTCCCTCCGCACGGGAAGAGGAGTAACCATCCAATTGTTAATCTTTGCTTTCGGCCCCACGACTTGCACATCCGCCTTGCTGGACCCTTCTCCAGCTTCTACCATGTTGACATTTGGCAAATAACCTTTCAAACCCTTCATTCAAACCTCCATCTGCACCAATCAATGACCCTGTAACATTGGACAACAATTGCTTTTTGAGGCTCGACCTGACAAAAGATCTGGACAGGCGTGGGATTGGCTTGGGAAGGACTCAGACTCTTTTCTTCAACTTACGGGCCCGTCTCACATCTGCCGCTGTAGGCTTAAACCCCAACCTAAAGGTATCTAGATTTTTGGGCAAAGAAACCGGTTGAACAGTACGTGGAAGATCCGTCCCTAAAGCTTTGCCTGGTACAAGCCCGTTTTTCAACATCTCCGAGGCTACCATGACAGTTGCAGCTGCTATTCTGGGAAATGGCATGCTTTTACCCTCAGGCACTTTGTCCACTGAAACCATATCGAAAACCTGGTAAACCCATGACCCTTTGTCATCATCAGTCTCTATGAATGGTACGATGGCATTACTTACAGCGCATGTATTGTCTTCCCCATGTACTACGATCTCTTGTCTATCCCACTCGAATTTGACCATCTGATATAGAGTAGAAGGCACTGCTTTGGCAGCGTGAATCCATGGTTGCCCCAACAGAAGATTATACGACACTACGACGTCTAACACTTGAAACTCCATGGCGAACTCGACCGGGCCAATTTGTAATTCAAGTATGATGTCACCCACGGTGTCTATACCTCCACCATCAAACCCTCGAATGCAGATGTTGTTCTTGTGAATTCTGTCATTATCAACCTTCAGTTTGTTCAAGGTGGACAACAGACAAATATTGGCACTGGACCCATTATCAATCAGTACTCGAGTGACTACTGAGTCTTCACACATCACGGTCAAATAGAGAGCTCTATTATGTTCTGTACCCTTCACGGGCAACTCATTATCGGATAATGTCACTCTATTTACCTCAAAGATCCTGTTTGCTATTTTCTCTAGAAGGTTCACAGAGATCTTATCCGAAACATGGGCTTCGTTCAGAATCTTCATCAATGCCCATCAATGCTCGTTTGAATGGATCAGTAATGATAACAATGATATCTGCACTGGTGTCTTCCTTAGCTGCTCCACAATGGAGTAATCCTGCGCCTTCATCTTCTTTAAGAACTCTCCCGCCTCTTCCTCGGTAACTGGCTTCTTTGTTGCTATTGGATTGGTCCGTCTTAACTCTGCGGGAGCAAAACACCTTCCCGATCGAGTTAGACCTTGGGTTTCACACACTTCTTCCATAACTTCCTTCCCCTTATACATCACTGTCACTTGATTATAACTCCATGGCACGGCCTTTACACTGATTATTGGCAACTACATTACCCGCTTGATGACAACTGGTTCTATGTGAGCCCCCTTTACCACCACAGGTGTGTTTGACACCCCCTACATCACCACCTTGACCGGCTCTGGTTTCTTCGCCACAATGGATGACCCTTTCCCCATCACCACAACTAGCTTGTTGTCTACACTTTTCACTTGTACCACTGCCTTCTCACTGGTTAGTTTTTCTTGGGACTAGCTTCACTGGCCCGGATCATCATTACTATTTGCGAGAGCTTCTTAAACTCCCCTAATTTGTGCACTAGTTCGATTATGTGGGCCTCATGGTGTACTGGCAACGAATTATGATTAATGTTTGGTGCCTTTAGAGCCTGAACCTCAATTCACCGAGTGTCGATAAGCTCCTGAATAGCTGTTTTTAACTTCCTGCATTTCTCCGTGTCGTGTCCAGGTGCTCCCGAACAGTATTCACAACTCACCGAGTGCTCAAGATTTCTCAGAGGGGGGTTTGGCAATTTAGCCTCGACCGAATTCAACAAGCCTAACTTCTTCAAATTGTGTAAAAGAGCAATATAGGATTCTCCTAGTGGAGTAAATGCTTCCTGCTTCTGCATCCTCTCATTCTTGAAAGCTTGATTCCCACGGAAACCTGACCCTAAAGGATTTATATAGGCCCTGGGGGATGGATATGTTCTTTGTGGAGGTGTGTATGTATTTTGGGGAGCCGGCGCATGCCATTGCAGGCGAGCCGGAGGTTGGGTATATGTCTGGGCATGGTGGACATAAAAACGTGACTCCGGGTAGTAGGGTTGTAGAGGTTCATATGGGGTGGTGGGGTCTGGGCTGGTACTAGTTTCCCCATAGCCCAGGCTAGGTGCATTTCTACTATCTCTTGTCTCAACCTGTCTACCTCCTCCTTCATTGTTTGTATTTCCATTTTTTCCTCTTCAATACTATTGTCCGAACCAGACATACTTTTCGGTATGGGCCCTTTAGATCTTGTTTGGTAATGGTAATCTGCCAGAACGTTCTAACAAGCTAACTGTTTGAAATCTCTGGAAAACAAAAAACTTGTTAGTTTTTAGAGTTTAACAGATATGTTATTGCACGTTGGGATGCCATGCACCTAGGCAGTTTAACCATTCCTATCATGTCTTTGCTTCTATTGCATGCATCATTCTGGCTTCTTACATCTATGCCCTCTTTTGAGTGCTTCCTAAACTTTCCTTTTTTCCTTTATTTCTTTCTTTTTGTTTTTGTATTATTCCCTTTTTTCTTTTCTTTTTAATGATGGTCGAATCTTATGTGGATTGCCTACGTATCATGTCCCCGCATGAATCAGACCGTGCGTAGTTCTAACCACAAGTGCGAAAAATAAAGACACCATTTTTGGATTTTTTTCAATTTTCATTAACAAAACATTCTATTACAAACTAAACATTTTGAAAAGGAAAATAACAAACTTGAAAAACCAAATACTGATTAAAAAACTACTAACATACTTTGACGCGAAAAGAGAACAGACAGACAGACAACATGCTCTAAAAATAGAAAATACAGACTCGAACTATGAATACATTAAAGCTCTAGAAGTTGGTGCCCGCGAGGCGTCGTTCGGCCTTGTCGCGGGCTTAGGTGCAAGATCCCGTTCAAGTTGCTCCAGTTCATGCATTGTCCGCTTGACAAAAATCATTACTGCCGAGAAGAAGGTAGTGCGGGTCATGTCTTCACACATTCGGCACCTCCTAACGATAGCATGGGTGACAGTCTCAATCTTGTCCTTTGTTTGACATTTTTCTATGAGCGGGCGCCTTATCTGATCATTACGGGCCTCCAAAACCTGAGAATCCTGAAGATGCCGATTCTATAGCTGCTGTATTTCATCTTTCATTCGGGCTAACAAGTCGTAGCAGTGTCCACTTTCGGTTTCAAAAGCTTTGGCTTGTTCAGCTACTTTGTTCTTAAGAGTGGCTGTTTTCTTTTTCAGATTGGCAATGATATTTTCATAATCCCTTTTCACCTTCTCTAAGTACTGCGTGCGATCTTCTATTCTTTTTGCCCACTGTGCTCAGAGCTGTGCTATGGTACCCTCGGATTTCTTCATATCATCCCGGCACTCAATGATTTCTTTCTTCAGTCCGTTTATCAATCTTTTATCCGACTGACTCCTTCGTTGGTTGTCAGCATCTATCCTCATTTGTCGGTTTTGGGCCTTCAACGCCTTATTTTCTTGGGCCAATTTGTTCTTTTCCCCTTTATTGGCAGCCACTTGCACACTGTTTTCGAACTTCAGGTCCCTAATCTGTTGTTTTAGATTGCCTATTTCTGCCCTGTAGCTTTCTTCTTTTGCTAACCAACCCCACTCCTCTTGTGTATCATCAGTAAACTGCTGGATGTGGGCTCTTTTGGCGGGCCTTTGCGGAATCTGAAACCTTTTCCCGAACCAAACATTGTACTTCGGATCCACCTCACCCGAAGCTAGGTCTCGGACCATTGTTCTTGGCTCGAGGAATCTGCATTCATTCCATAGATTTCGAATCTAATCTTCCGGAAATACGGCTCTCGGGCTCAACGCAATGACGTGATTACTTAGGTCTTCATCAGTAGGGACCACTTGAAACCATCCCAATTGACGCAGTACCCGATGGGGAGCATATGGTTGGATACTACGGATACCCATCAAGAGAACATGACATTATTTGGCCAACATGTATACCACCTCAGTAGCGGGCAACCATCCAAATGCCCATTCAATTTGATTGGCAGTCAATGACCTCAGTCGCACAAGCCATGCTTCAGCACCTTCAGGGAACGTGACACCTATTACTCGTTTCTCCAACCCCTCGATGTAGCTCGCTCCGGTCAAGCCGTGGTTCATGTATCCTACCCGGTGGCAAAGATGTTCTTGCATCCAAAATTGGAGTAGCAGATTGCAACCCCGGAAGAAATTTCCTCCCTCCCAGCATATGGTCAAGGCTCGGTAGATTTTTGACACGATTAAAGGAACCACAGTACTGTCGGCCCTTTTGATTGAAACATCGACCATCCCTACAAGGCCTATCTCTATTTTCTTATCTTGGCGTGGACAAGCCACGACTCCTAAGAATGCCATTATGAATGCCAAAGCTCGCCTTGCCTCCCACTTGTTTCTGTTTCCAGCATGAGTCAACCCGAGATTTGGTTCTTCGAAACCCCGAGGATTACCATACCATTGATACAAGAATTGGAGACTATAACATCCTCCCGACAAATCCTCGTTCTGCACATTCCGGCTAATATTTAACAAATCCAAAAATCGATGTGGAGATACCGGTCTTGGTGACAATAAATATTGGCCCCTCAGATTTTCATTCAGACCAGCATAACCCGAGACTTCCTCCAGCGTGGGTGTGAGCTCAAAATCAGTAAAGCGAAATACATTCCGGGTTGGATCCCAAAATGGTATTAAAGCCTCGATGATGTCCGACCTTGGTTTGACATTCAGCACATTGACGAGACCCCCCAGGATTCTCACCACTATCTTTCTGTTACCTACTTCCAAATCATTCCACAACATGTGGAGCTGTAAAGGGACCTCACTAAAGACTGTGAACGGTTCAATTTGGTTTGTGCTCATCCTGCACATTTATTAAGGCGATTAAGTAAAAGGTAACATTTATTTGACTCAAAACAAAATTGACAATTTTTTTTCAAATTAAAATACAAAACCCGATTTTTCGAACACGACCTTTCAGCACTTCAGTGACAAAGATTTTAAGGCTGTGTGGGATAACCGGTCAAAGCCTTAAAAATGACCAATAGTGGCTGTTTATGCAAAATCAGCCCTCCGGCGTCCCTTTCGAGAACATTCGGCTATTTTTGGCAAAAACGACAACACTCGACTTATTTATGACTCTTTTTCTTATTTTTCAATTTGAGATAAAAGACCGATATTGCAAACACGGACTTTCAGCGTCTCGGGGACGAAGATTTTAAGGCTGTGTGGGTCAACCGGCAAAAAATCTAAAAAAATAACCAAAGGTGGCAGTTTATGCAAAGTCAGCCTTCCGGCGTCCCTTTTGGAAACATTCGACTATATTTGACAAGAGGGCCATCACTAGACTTATTTATGACGACAACTAAAATTTGACATTTTTTGGCTATTTTTGCAAAAGGTGATGTTGGACCCAATGAGGGTTACCTACGTATCTCACATACGGTGAGAATCAAACATGCGTAGTTCGGGCAAAGAAAATAAACTGAATTTGAAAACAAGACTCTTTTGTTTTATCAAAATAAATCACCTAAAAACATTCCTCTTCCTTTCTTTCTTTCTTTTTCCATTTTCTCAAAAATTCGCCAGAGTTTCGACACTACTTGGGTATTGGTTTGTTTTTCTAAAAATAAGTAGTTATCTCTCTACACTGTTATTTTTCTCTTTTTCTCTTTTTCACAAATTTCCAATATTCTCGATTTTCAGAAGCCAGTCAACATGCAAGTCTGAAGCAAATAAATGCGGTAAACAAACAAGATGCAGCAAGATGGTCTTTTCATTTCAGGTTACCTGTCCTAGACGGACCCAACCCTTGTGTTGAGTCCCCTAAGTCCAATGCAACATGATGTAAATAAGCGTTCCTACTAGTGATTCGGCATAAAGTCAAGTCATTCTAGGTTCAAAACCTGGGTTTTTGTTCTAGACCTGGCTTACCCGAGCGGACAACTCGAGTCGGGAGGGGGGGGGGGCAGCATACCGGGGATACAGAAGCTTCGCCAACTTAGCAACTTGTCCGAACCTCGTTCTAAAATTGGAAAAGACTCGAAACAGAAAAGATGTCACACGAAGTGCACCCTTCTCCATGATGTAGAAGACTCAAAGAGAGGAAAGATTCGTAATAATTTATATACAGTTCACCAGTATCAAAGCGGTAAAAAGCAATATTTAGCACATTAGGTCCAAACATGTAAATAAAGCCAGATAATAAATAAAGCCAAATATAACAAGTATTCTAAGCTCAAATTTCTAACCTTGAACCAGCGGTTCTGGGTTGCCAATCCCCAGCAGAGTCGCCAGAGCTGTCACACCTCCTTTTTACCTACTGCACCCCCGGAAGGGTATAACAGAGGGTGTTTTTCCAATTAAAGAACAATCGAAACAGGATTTATTTTAAGATTCAGAGTCGCCACTTAGGAGATTTATGGTGTCCCAAGTCACCGGTTGAATCCCGAATCGAGAAAAAGATTGACTATGTATTACAGTCCGCGAACCAGAAATCCGGATAAGGAATTCTGTTAACTTGGGAGAAGGTGTTGGGCATTCCCGAGTTCCGTGGTTCTAGCACGGTCGCTCAACTGTTATATTTGGCTTGAATTATCTGATTTTAATACATGTTATCCTATTCTGCAATTTTTAAAATTACTTACCGCTTTTAATTAAATTTTTAAGAAAATTGAACGTCGTTTAAAATATGTTTTCGGATCACGTCACATGAAATACACCCGGATCCTCGACACATTCCTATTCAACGTTTTTGGATTTGGATTTGGGTTGCATGAAATGCACACCCGTACTTAGGAAAGTAATATTATTAAATGCATGCTTAAAGAGACTAACGCATTGTTGTCTTGCGGGAGGCCATGGAAATTGGCTAAACGGCACGTCTCGAATTCTAAGTATTTTAACATAAGCATTTAATGAGGGCCCCGCAATTTATGCATTTTTGTTTGGCGAGGCTCATCTCATTTTTATTTAAAGGCCAACCTGAAGTGAACTAAGATTTTCTATTTCTTTTGTCTCTAAAACGGGCCTAATTAATTTGCATTTATAACGTCGGGCCTCGAGTTCATGTCCGAATTCAAACAAAAGGGAGGGCCCTCTTAATTTGAACCTGCTACCTAACTCGAAAACCCAAATTTATATTGAAAATTAATCCCCATGATCTTAGAATATTTTCGGCCTCCAATGATTTTGTTGGGCCTCAATGGTTGGCCCATGACTGCGGACACGCAATCAGATTCATTAAGTTAATGGATTAATACTATGGATTCTGAGAATTTATTAGTAGGCCCAAAATGATTGACTAACATGATTACTAACTAAATATTGAAATATCGATTTCTGAACCAGCTTTCTACTACCTACGCTGGTTTGGATGCCAGTTCTATCGTCATTCACACAAGGAAATGAGATTAAAGCAGGAAAATTATCATATGCAGTACTTATAAAACAACAAAGGCGAGTAATATGATGATTAGCAGAATCAAATGATAGAAATTGAAACTATTTAGACCACTAAACCAGTTGAGATCATTTTTTGAAAGCCAAGGCTAGATCATATGATGTATCGATTAAACTGTTGAATAATTTAAGCCACAATACTGATTTTAGATCTATTTTTCAAACCTGGATATGGATTTGTACACTAAAAAAAATGGTTTCAGGCCTAATTCCAGCACTCCGTTTAAACCTATAGGAATTATTTCTAAATCCGATGGCCATGGATTCAACTTTGCCTTAGTATTAGAGCTCTATCTAAAATCGATTTGCACTTATAGCTATACTAACACAGCTAAATGTTGAATGCTATTTCAAATGCTGCAATAACTGGAATGCTTCAACCACAATAACTAAATGTTAAATGCTAACATGATCTACAATTTATGGATGATGTAGTCCAGTCCAATTATACCAAACATCAAGAGTTCCAATTTATCAAGTTCTAAATATTTCTACTACACGACCTAACATGAAGACTAATGTATACACAAGCAAAATAGAACAATCATATATGAACAAATAGAAACATAGGCATTTCGAGCCCTTAAGTCAGCCTATTATTTCCAATAAAAACTTTTGCTACAAGTTCCTTAGCTCTTGGGCCATGGTAGATCAAATGAGTACCTGGACTGAAACCAAATGATTGAAGAATGAAAGGTCAGCAAGGAGATTTGACAAACAACGATCACAATCAGCAACAGCAGGAGTAATTTTTGAACCAAACAGCCTCTCAAAAACCCAGGAATAAACTACAGAAGTACAACACCCAATTCGAAACCCAGAAATGATGTACAGTCCTCTAACAGCCACTTTTAATCAAACGATTCCCAACAACTTCAAACTATACTCGATTTCCAATCATTGTGAGTTCAGTTAAGTAAATTTGCCTCAGAACTAGAAAATCCTCCAAAATCACCACAGAAAGATTTCAATGGAACAATAGAATGATATTTCTAAGTGTACGTCAGTGTGTGTATATCAGGCTCTCTCAGTGTTCAACTTTTACACTATGTAAGTCTGTCACTTAATGCTCTCAATGTATTCTTCACTTTAAGACTGTTTTAGACTCTCCAAAAAAGACAACTCCTCCCCCAAACTGTCCAGGTCTACCTCTATTTATACCTAACCCATACCCCCTTATCACTCTTGAAACACTTAAACTAATCAGGCAAACATTCTGCCCCTCCCCTTTAGAATCCCATCACTCTGTGTCTTGTTCTTTTGTTTTAATCAATGGTTATGGGTAACAATATTTGTTTAATCAACTCCCCATACCATTATGCCTTGTTCCCCACTATTACTGGACAAGTGTATTAATTTAATAGTACCTTAGTACCTTTCTGTCAGACCATTCAACTTAACCCATTTCTTCAAGTTTTAAAAACTCCTAAATTAACCCCCCAAAAACCTGAAACTACTATCTTACCCTAATCCCCCTTCCACCTGTACCAAATTCATCAGCTATAACCAATTCAGGCCTACTAACTAACTAAGTTGATTCTCAATTAATTACTTTAGTTGCATCTGAACCAGAATCACAGGTAACTCAACAACAGTTATAAACATTGACCCCAAATTAGATCACACAGCATTATAACAAAATGAAGGATTTAGGAAATAAACTAATTAAACCTAAACAGGAACAAATGAACAATGTGAATATAATGAACAAAAACACACTGAATTCACATCCAAAATGATGAGCAACAAATAACAGGGAGCCAAACATCACACAAAAATAAAACCCTTTCAACCAATGACACCAGCAACAAATTACAGGACTAGTCACAGTTTTGTACAAGAACATTACGGACACTGACTTTTTAAAATCAAACTAAAGGACCAACACACTCAATCGATTCAACATATGCCAATTAACCACATGAGAAAAACTGTACCAGAAAAAGGTCCGAAAGAAGAGGAGAATTAATTGACAGGATTGATGAACTAAAATGGAACTTTATCAGACAAATAACAATAACAAGAAAAAAAAAGAAGAAAAATACCTCAGAATCCTAGTCCCAGTTCCCATTGAAACTTCGACTCGAACTTTTGAGGCACAGACGGACCTTAATCGAGTGTTCTCGACTGAGAACACTCGACTAAAGTCGATTAAGAACCTCAAATTTCCCCTAACTCGGACAGGTTCCAGGTTTTAGGTCTCGCCAAGTCGATTTAAGATTCAACCAGTTCTAGCAAGATTCGAACAAAATTGGAGTGGTATTTGGGACGAGGGTAGCTAGGTGGTTCAATGGTGTGATTTTGGGGTCAAACGGACCAACTAGGGTTTTGGGTCTTGACCTTTGATCAAAGATTCGAAACAAACGGTGGTGATTCGAGGGAAACTGATGGTGTATTAGGGATGAGGAGGTTGTGGTGGTTTGGTGGTGTTATTTAGGTGGTCATCGGAGCACTGGCCGCCGGGTTTACGGTGAAGGGAAAGGGGGCTGCGCTAGGGTTCCTCGTCTCTGAAAGGGACGAGGTTTGAGAGACGAAGAGGGGGTTTTGCTTGGGGGGGGTGGTTGGTTTGGGGGGCGGGGGTGGCTTTGGGCCTTATATACATAGAGGGGGAAATGAACCCAAACCATTCGATCAATTAAGATCAACTGCTTGGATTGATTGACTTATCAAAACGGCATCGTTCCTACGCCCTTGAGACCGGGTTGGTCTCTGGATAGAAATGGGTCGGGGCGTGGAAGATGATACTGGGCCGTTCGATCAAATGAAACGAACGACTTTGATCAACCAACCCAAAGCGGTGTCGTTTCATTGATGTGAGAGCTAAGCTGGACCGTTCGATCTGTTTGATCAGCGGTTCAGATTTTGCATGCCAAAATGACGTAGTTTGGACGTGTGCCTGGGATGGACCGGACTGGGGCGAGTACCGGGCTGGTTTTGTTTGGGCTGCTGAAATCAAAACTGGCCCAAAATTTTGATTTTATTTTCCCATTTTTGTTCTCTTTTCTTTTATTTCCTAATTAAAAAAACTAAAATTCAAAAAATCCTAAATTAAATCATGGAACTAAATTAACTTGCCAAAATACTAATTAACTTCTATTAAATATTATCACACACAATTAAATGCCAATTAAAACTAAAATCACACAATTGGACATTAAATGCTAAAAATGCAAAGTACATTATTTTTGCGTTTTTTCATTTTGTAAAACAAACTTAATTACTCCTAATTGTAGAATTAAATCCTAAATGCAAATGGGACACATTTTTTTATTTTCATTAATTTAAACAAATAAACATGTACACACAAACGCAAACAACTAATAAAAATATCACAAATAAGCACACAATAAAACAAACAATTTTTGTTTTGATTTCTTTGGCAGTAGTTCGTATGGGTCAAAAATCACGTGCTCACACTGCCCGATAGAGACATTGATTTTGTCATTGATCTGTTGCCGGGCACTCAGCCCATTTCCATTCCTCCGTATCGTATGGCTCCTCTTGAGTTGAAGGAGTTGAAGGATCAGTTATAGGAATTGCTTGGTAAGGGTTTTATTTGACCTAGTGTTTCACTGTGTAATGCTCCTGTTTTGTTTGTGAAGCAGAAAGATGGTTTTATGCGTATATGTATTGATTATTGCTAGCTGAACAAGGTTACGGTGAAGAACCGTTATCCTTTGCATCGTATTGATGATCTGTTTGACCAGTTTCAGGGCGCACATGTGTTTTCTAAGATTGACTTGCGCTCGGGTTACCATCAACTGAAGATTCAAGAGCCAGATATCCCGAAGACTGCATCCAGGACTCGGTATGGTCATTACGAGTTCCTTGTTATGTCATTTGGGCTGACCAATGCCCAGCAACTTTCATGCATTTGATGTACAATGTGTTCAGACCATATCTTGATTAGTTCATTATTATTTTTATTGATGTTATCCTTGTGTATTCCTGAAGTTAAGAAGATCATGAGCAGTACCTGAGGACCGTGCTTCAGACTTTGAGGGAGAAGAAATTATATGCAAAGTTCTCAAAATGTGAGTTTTGGCTGAGTTCTGTGGCATTCTTAGGCCACGTGATTTCGAGTGAGGGTATTCGGGTGGAACCAAGGAACATAGAGGTCGTATAGAGTTGGCCCAGGTCGTCCTTAGCTACAGAGATTCACAGTTTCCTTGGTTTGGCAGGCTACTACCATCGTTTTGTGGAGGGATTTTCATCGATTGTGGCCCCTATGACTAGATTGACCCAGAAGGGTGCCCCATTTCAGTGGACAGAGGAGTGTGAGGTGAGCTTTTAGAAGCTCAAGACAGCATTGACTACAGCCCCAATCTTGATGTTGCCTATTGATTCGGGGTCTTATACTGTCTATTATGATGCCTCGAGAGTTGGCCTTCGAGTAGTGTTGATGTAGGACGGTAGGGTGATTGCCTACGCGTCCAGACAGTTGAAGATACATGAAAAGAATAACCCTGTCCATGACCATGAGTTAGTTGCCATTGTTCATGCCTTGAAGATCTGGCGTCATTATTTGTACGGTGTGCCTTGTGAGATCTATACTGAACATCGGAGCTTGCAGCACTTCCTCAAGCAAAAAGATCTAAATATGCATCAGAGGAGGTGGTTAGAGTTGCCAAAGGATTATGATATCACTATCATGTATCATCCGGGCAAGGCCAATGTGGTGGCGGATGACTTGAGTCGCCGGGCGAAGAGTTTGGGGAGTTTGGCATATCTACCAGCTTCAGAGAGGCCTATGGCGATGGATGTTCAGGCCTTATCCAGCCCGTTTGTGAGATTGGATCTTTCATAGCCCAGTCGGGTTCTAGCTTGTGTGGTTTCCCGGTCTTCCTTATTTGATCGTATCAGGGAGCAACAGTATGAAGACCCTCAGTTGCCTGTCCTTATGGACAAGGTTCAGCGTGGAGATGCCAGAGATGTGACCATCGAAGATGACGGGGTATTGACGATGCATGGCCGGATTTGTGTGCCCAATGTTGATGGTCTTCGAGAGTTGATACTAGTAGAGGCCCATAGTTCACGGTATTCCATCCATCCGGGTGCCGCAAAGATGTATCAGGACTTGAGGCAACACTATTGGTGGAGGCGGATGAAGAAATATATAGTTGGTTATGTGTCTAGATGCCTCAACTTCCAGTAGGTGAAGTATGAGCACCACTGCCCGGGTGGGTTGCTTCAGCAGATAGGGATTCCGGAGTGGAAATGGGAGCGCATCACCATGGACTTTGTATCTGGACTCCCACGAACCTTTAAGAAGTTTGATGCCATTTGGGTCATTATGGAACAGCTGACCAAGTCCGCTCAATTCATTCCTGTGTGTACCACTTACTCATCGGAGCGGTTGGCGGAGATTTATATCCGGGAGATCGTCCGTCTGCATGGTATTCCAGTTTCTATCATTTCGGACAGAGGTACTCAGTTTACATCACAGATCTGGAGAGCCATGCAATAGAAGTTAGGCACTCAGGTGGAGTTGAGTACAACATTTCACCCCTAGACAGACGGACAGCCCGAGCGCACTATTCAGATTCTTGAGGATATGCTCCGTGCGTGTGTGATTGAGTTTGGAGGGTCTTGGGATCATTTCTTGCCATTGGTGGAGTTTGCTTACAACAATAGTTATCAATCCAGCATTCAGATGGCGCCGTATGACGCTTTATATGGTAGGAGGTGTAGATCTCCAATGGGTTGGTTTGAGCCGGGTGAGGCCAGGCTATTGGGCAGAGAGTTGGTTCAGGATGCATTTGAGAAGGTTAAGATGATTCAGGATAGACTCCGTACAGCCCAGCCCTGACAGAAGAGCTACGCGGACAGGAAGGTATGTGATGTTTCATATATGGTTGGTGAACGGGTTCTGCTTCGGGTTTCGCCTATGGAAGGCGTCATGATGTTTGAGAAGAAAGGAAAGTTGAGTCTGAGGTTTATTGGCCCTTTTGAGATCTTGAGGCGAGTTGGGTAATTTGCCTATGAGCTTGCCTTACCTCCTAGTTTGGACAGAGTCTATCTGGTATTTCATGTTTCGATGCTCCGGAGCTATCACAGTGATTAGTCGCACATATTGGATTTCAGTTCAGTCCAGTCAAGGGTCTATTCTATGTTGAGGAGCCAATGGCTATATTGGACATGCAGATCAGAAAGTTGAGGTCAAAGAACATAGTTTCAGTAAAGATTCATTGGTGGAGTCAGCCGACCGACGAGGTGACTTGGAAGACCGAGCAGGATATGCGCAACAGTTACCCTTATATTTTCACTACTTTAGGTATGTTCTCTATGCTCGTTTGAGGACGAACGAATGTTTAAGTGTAGGAGGATGTGACGACAGGGCCGGCCGTCTTAATAATTAATGCCCCGATCCCGTATTAACTGCTCCCCTAAGTTCATTTTTGCTATTTTGGTTTGCTGGGACGTTCGGTGTTGGGTTTCGGAAAGTTTTGAGACACAGTCCCTAAATGAGAGCTTAAGTGTTGAAAAAATAGTCTGTTGTCGGAAAAGTATGAAGATGACCTCGAAATGGAAATCCGATGGTTCTGTTAGCTTCGTTAGGTGATTTCAATGTTGGGAGCATGTTCGGAATGTATTTTGTAGGTCCGTAGCTAATTTAGGCTTGAAATGCCGAAGTTTAATTTTTTGAAGTTTCCGGTCCGATAGTGAGTTTTTGATCCGAGGGTCGGACAGGAATTTTGGAAGTTGCAGTAGCTCCCTCGCGTCATTTGGGACGTGTGTGCAAAATTTTAGGTCATTCAGACGTGTTTTTGTAAGGTTTTTGGTCGAAAGTGTATTTTGATAAAATTTGAAGTTCTTAGGCTCAAATCCTTGTTTATTCGAGTTTCCGGCATTGTTTTAGGTGGTTTAAGGATTGATACAAGTTTGAATGAGGTATTAGGTGTTATTTGTGCTTTTGGTTGAGGTCCCAGGGGCCTCGGGATAATTTCGGGTGGTTAACGGGAAAATTTGAGAAGTGTTGTTACAACTGAAGTTTTTCTCTTGTGGTATTTTCGCTTTTGCGACGTGGGAACCGCAGAAGCGGAGCCGCAGAAGTGGCCTTAGCATCGCAAAAGTGGGTTTGGTCATAATTTTCAGTCTACGCAAATGCGGAGGAAATCCCGCAGAAGCGGACTTGCATCTGCGAGAAAGGAACCGTAGAAACGGAATCTTGGATTTTCACCAGAACCGCAGATGTGGCTTAAATCCCGCATAAGCGGTTATTGGTCCATAGAAGTGGATATTGGATCTTTAGTAAAAATCGTAGAAGCGACTAATTTTTCGCATAAGCAAGACCGCAGAAGCGGTCCCTTGTCCGTGAAGCGGAAATCACAGAAATAGTGAAATCGAGGGTTTAATTTCAAAAGTTGGAAAAATCAAATTTCAGCTCGGGAGAGGGAGATTTTGAGAGGATTTTGAAGAGGAGATTATTGGGTAACGTTTCTTTAATCCCTTCTAGTTATATTTCATCATTATGTAGTTAAATCCCTCACTAAAATTCGAATTGAGGATCAAATTTGGATAAATTGGAAGAAACTTCTTAGACCAAATAATGGGGTTTTGAGTGGGTATTTGACCTCCGATTTAGGAGATTCTTGTATGGTTAGACTTCTGAGAGTACGATTGTTCTGAAAATGTAAAAATTATGCAATTTCAAGATGTTGGCCTGAGGGGCATTTTAGTCATTTTACCTAATTTCGCTCCTTGGATTTGAATTAATTATTAGAATCAGCTGTGTGATATGTTATTTATAATGTGTAATTGTATTGAATAGATTTTGGCCATTTGGAGTCGGATACTCGTGGCAAAGGTGTGATTTCTAGTTCATTTTGAGCCGGTTTGAGGTAAGTGGCTTGTCTAACCTTGTAGGGGGGGGGGGGAGCTTCGCCTTAGGATATGATATTTGGTAATTGAATGCCTTGTGTATGATGTGACGAGCGCATACTTGATCTAATTGTTGAAAATCCGATTTACTTAAATATTTAAACTGAGTTTCCTTCTTGCCTGCTTTATTCCATTTGCAATTATAGCTTGTGTTAGTTTAGAAAAGCATGCTTAGTTGATCTAAATGGTGTATTTGCTTGAGATGCTTTGTTTGTACTACGTGAAGCATGTTAGGCTAGAACTACCTGTTGCCTTGTACTTTTGCATTCCAATTCTGAATATCTTCTCGTTGTGGCTGCGTATTTACATTTGGACTACGGATGTGGGATTCCGGTAGCTCCCCCTTGCTGGTTTACTTTGGGACTGTGAGTTCGATTCCCGATAGATCCCCATGCACATTTATTTTGGGACTGCAGGTTAGATTCCCGATAGATCCCCTTGCACATTTACTTTGGGATTGCGGGTTAGATTCTCGATAGATCCCCCTGCACATTTACTTTGGGACTGCTGGTTAGATTCCCGATAGATGCCCCCTGCACATTGATAGTTGGACTACAGGACGGTATCCCGGGAGATTCTTCCGATTAATATATGTGATGGACTATGGGACGGTATCCCGGGAGCTCCACTGGACAGTTGAGAAAAGGACTATATGACTGTATCCAAGGAGATCCTCATTGTTACCATTGTATTGAGCTGTACATATTCCGTGTTTACTCTGTTCTTTGTGTAGTTGTTATTGCCTTGTTTGACTTGTCTTATCTCACTGCTGTACTCATTATTACTGTTAGTTTTCATATTGTTAATTTACTACTATATTTTATCTCAGTAGGTCCCTGGCCTTCCTCGTCACTACCCAACCGAGGTTAGGCTTGACACTTACTGAGCATCGCTATGGTGTACTCATACCCCTTCTGTGCATGTTTTTCATGTGCAGATCCAGGTACCTCCACTCAGGCGCACTATCCTCGAGCCAGAGAGATATAACGGAGACTTCGAGGTATATTTGTTGCGTCCGCAGACTAGGAGTCTCTATTATATTCCAGCTTTAGTAGTTAGTTTACCCCTTTCTTTCAGTTGTTTAGACATTTTGGAGTTAGAGCAGCGTGTTGCATTTCTATTAGCCTATGGTTCCCGTGAGTTTTCGGATTTTGGGATAACATTTTAGACTTCCGCGATTTATTTTTGAGTTGTATATGCCAGGTGGCACTTATATACCGTTTTCTTCTAGTTTTGCTTAGTTTAGTTAAATGTTTCCACAAGTTATATAATTTCCTCATTGTTAGGATTACCTAGTTGTAGGAACTAGGTGCCATCACGACATGCCAAACATGCCAAACTTGGATGAAAATTCATTTTCTTTGACTTGCTTTGTCTCTCACCTTCACGAATTTACCTATCACTTGTTTGAAATAGCACAATCCTTATAATCTCCAAACAATCTTTTTCTTAGACTGATGTCACTTACCTTATGACAAATTCAACGTACAATACTACAAGGTGCAACATTCTCGCAATTTAATACTGCGAAGCATAACATCATCGTAATGTAATACTGCAGGGAGTAACATCGTCCTAATATAGTACTACAGGATGTAATATTGTCATAATATAATACTACAGGACATAATATTAACGTAATATTGCGGGGTGTAATAGTGGTAAGGTTTCTCGACGATTTGACGGCTTAAGAACAACTCTTGGCATGTTCGAGGATGAACGTATGTTTAAGTGGGGGAAAATGTATCAAAAATGAGTTAAGAGATCTTTTGGCACAACAAATGAGGTAGAGCAGTGTTAAAACGAGAGTTTTGTGCATTTAACATATTTTGAGTTGGGGAGCTCGGCATTGGGTAATTAAAATTAGGTGATTTTCAACATATGAATTGCGGTAATTGTTCTCTACTCGTTTTTTGTTATATTTCATGAATCTATCTTGGATTTTTGCTTTTGGTTGATGAATTTTAAAGAAAAAATTTAGGGTTTTGGCCTAAAGTTTCATAATATGACTTTTTTGAGTTTTCAACGTCGATTCGAAGTCTGATTTGAATGAAACTACTATGGTTGAACTCGTAATTGAATGGGATGACGGATTTTGCGAGTTTTGTTGGGTTCCGAGGTGCGGTCCCGGGTTGGGCTTCGTGGCCCATTTTGGGCTTTTGATTAAATATTTGACCTTTTCTGATTGAGTTTGGTTCCTTTAGCATTGTTTGACATATTTGAGTTAATTTTATTAGTTTCGAGCCGTTCGGAAGTCGGAACGCGGGTGATTCCATTATTGGAGCATCGCTTGGCTTGCTCAGCATTATAATTTGGCTTATTTAAGATAAGTAATACTTACTGCTGAGGGTATGGAACCCAAATTATGTGTTATGTGATTTGTATTAAGGTGACGCACATGCTAGGTGACGGGCATGTGGGCATGCACCCTGTGAGTTATGAATCTATTGTTTCTAGTGCACTATTTAGTGGGCCACTTTGTTGATATTTATGTTTTTCACCATGCAATAAGTAATGGAGTTGTACATCATGCTACAGATCATGTTTTAGCTTTATGTTGCTATTGTTGGGACCCTTAGCGGTCGTTTCTTGCTGTCATCTCATTGATTTCATTGATATTTCGTAGTTAGTTACGTTCATGCATTCATATCATATCTCAGTCTCAGTTGCTACTTATTGATACATCATATCATTATTTCGGATCAATTTTCATGACATTGTGAGTCCGTGGGTGAGACTGGAGAGATTGATAACTGAGTGAGGTCAAGAGCCTGGTTATGACTGGCAGTTATGGGATCGGGATGCACGCCGCAACATATTTTATTGATTTATGATTGGGTGAGGCCTGGGTCCTGATTGATTATACCATGATTGGCTTGTTATAGCGCTTGGGATAAAGGAGCCAATTCGGAGTCTGCACACCACCTGTGAGCGCGGTTGAATATATTCTGGGATGGATCTTCCCTTGGTATGAAGATAGATCTTCTCCATAAGGCTGGATTGGCATGTTTTCTCAGTACTAGGTGACTTATAGTCAGTGATGTATATATTCCGGGATGGATCTTTCCTGGGTCGTATGGGTCATATATAGTACTGAGTGGTTGATTATGATGAGTGAAAGGTGTGATACAGTGAGATTGAGTACTCTGAGAGTTTGAGTATATGATTCAACTCTGAGATACATGACATTGTCATGGATATATGACATACATGCATAGAGATACATTTTACTCATGTACGGCATCACGTCATTCATGACATTTTACACCCATTGATATATGGTCATAGAGAGGTATCGCATACTTGTTATCTGGAAAGAAAATAAAATATCTTGTTTATTGTGAAAAAAATCTTTGGAAAAAAAATAAAATTTTAAAAACTATCTCATATTTCATGATGTTTTTGGTAAAGAATTTATGTTTTCACTAATACTTTTGAACAGCGGAACTATTTTGGAAAAACAGTGAAAAAGCTGAACACTTTATATTTGACTTACTTCCTTATTTATATGCTTTGTATTTTTATGAACTGTTATTGGATATTGGTGTTGGACCCAACCTATGCTCAAGCTCGTCACTACTTTCAACCTAAAGTTAGGTTTGTTACTTTTTGAGTACATAGGGTCGATTTTACTCAAACTGCACTCACTGCACATTGTGTGCATATCTCATATGCCGATGTTGCTGCATTCGATGGTTACTGGATTCGAAGGTGTCACGAACCAAATCGATAGGCCGCGAAGGGCACCTGACACCTTACCCAACCGAGTACTAACATAACGTATCTTTTCATGTCATACTATCATAAATTAATCAGCCGGAGAGGCTACCATGAAATAGAAAGAATACAATAGGTAATGCCAACTTATACATAAGACATATGGGCATCTAAGATCAAAACAACCATCTGAACATTGAACATCGGCTGAAAAGGCCATACAATCTTTTATGTGTATGACATCAATCGACAAGCCTCCAAGAATACATAATTTTCATAAAGGTCGGGACAGAGTCCCTCCATACCAATCAATACACATCTAACTCATACTAACCAAACAAGCAACTCCAAAGCAAATGGAGCGCACCAACATTTTTCGCTGAGCTGATAGCCTACTTGGAGGGCTCTCGACTTGTCTATCGAACCTGTGGGTATAAAATGCAACATCCCTAGAAAGAAATGGACGTCAGTATGAATAATATACTGAGTATGTAAGGCACATAAATAAGTACATAACAAACATGGAGGGAAATATGGAGCAAATGACTCCACCTTTAAGTCTGAATAACTTCGTAAATCATGAAATAATTATAGTGTCATGCATATGCATATGAATGTCATATTGTACATAAGTATACATTTCATAACATCATCAGCCTCTGAGGGCATGACATCATATCAGCTTCGCCACTGTGGGCAAAATTATCAACGTATACCAGTTGATCAAGTGGTGGTTATATAACATCATAACCTTTCCCATATCCCATATATACATATATGTACATACATATATATGTGTATATAATTCCATGTGGCCATGGGTCAATGTACATGAATATACATATATATGTGTATATAACGCCATGTCATAAGACTATTTTGCCTTTAAGTAATATCATAAAGTAAACTCTTTTCAACTTTCATATTTTTCTAAGACCCATGAATAGATGATAGAATAATATGGCACATGGGGAATCAAGAATATAAGCACCCCTAGTATTTATATAAATAGAGTCATTTATGAAAGTCGCGTATTTTGTTCGTTTTATTTGTATCGTATGAATCATGCCAAAATAAATAAGGGATAACCTTAACATACGTAAGTCGATTTCCTTGACAATCTATCTAATACGTGTCAATTGCGACTAAGCACGTGACGCCAATAGCAGAGTAGAGAAAAATTCATATAATTTTTTTAAGAACGATTGCACCGTACATTCTTAGAATCACAAATTCTCACGTTACAGCTCCGACTATTGTAAATCACGTATGCAATTTCTCTAAAATGTGATTTTGTATCTTCACAACATTATTTGTGTAGCTTATGTTGAAAGAATGTTCAAAGAATCTAACTCACATTTGAAAGAATCCTTAAAGAATGTTAAAGGCCTTATATTTATATAATACATGTTCTTGCCATAATAATATATTAAAGCGACACCTTGCCAAGCCTTTTATAAGTCACCTAATGTGTTTTATTGTCAAATTCAAGGGCTTCCACGTTTTTGTGGAGAATGCCTTATCCAATTTCACCATTAATTAATTACTAATCTCATGATTACTTTGATAATCTTCCACTATCCAATAATTAGCAATTACCCACGTAATTAAGAATTATCTCCACTTACTTAAAATACTACCCATTTTTAACATAGATTATACACCTTACTATCATGGCGATGTGGTACCTTGTATCGTACTAGACCATAAATATCGGGTATTAACGATAGGCCCATATTTTATCCCAACATGCCAAACTTGGACGAAAATTCATTTTCATTGACTTGGTTCCCCTCTCATCTTTACGAATTTACTTATCACTTGTCAAACGTCATAATCTTTATAATCTCCAAATAATCTTTTTCTTGGACTAATATCAATTACCTTACGACAAATTCAATGTACAATACTACAGGATGGAATATCATCGTGATTTAGTATTGCGAAGCGTAATATCATCGTAATGTAATACTGCTAGGCGTACCATCATTGTAATATAACATGGCAGGATATAGCATCATTGTAATATAATACTACAGGATGTAACATTATCATAACATAATACTGCGAGACGTAATATCGACGTAATATTACAGGATGTAACATCATTCTCCTCCTTTGGAACATTTGTCCTCGAATATTGATAAATATAAGTATACTAATGTTCTTTGCTCGATACTTTATTGAATTGACTAATATTACTATATCTTATTTCATAGACTCGATTATCCATTTGTATGACTTTACTGCATCTAAATAGGTTAGTATACCATCTCTCTTAATTCGATTTGTCGTTATTGATGTCTACGACCAAACTCCTGGTCACTTTCGTTGCTTATCCTATATGTATAAGGCTAAGTCCTTTAATACTTTCTCATTACCGTTCATCTTAAGAATGATGACCTAATCTCAGATCATACTTTATGACTTTTGTCTATCATATATAATTCGCCTCAATATTGATCTACAATATACCATTGGTAACTTGACACTTCTTATGTAATACCTTGCCACTAGGGGTTTACGTTGCATCGAGAAATATTTGAAGTGATTTCCATAATCGTATTTCGTAGCATCCCAATATGATTCACCTTACGTGGGTATTTTAATCATGTGCAACTCACGAAATCCTCCTCTACTTTTTAATTCTTTTTTTTTTCAAATCATTACTCAACGAAGGCTCAAACGTCATCCTTTACTTATCACAATTATACCCTCATTCAATTAATAGGTCAACATTTCATTTCTTCTAAATGCCATTAGTCTTAGACTCCTTTGAGTTCATTCAGGCTATACTGAACTTTCTATAACTTACATATCACAATTACACTCTCTTCTTTTCATGGACTTAATACCGAGGACTTATTGATCCTCCCCACCTTTTCACTTTCCTTTCCTTATCTTAATCATGTGTTCTTAAAACTTTGTCACTCTACCATACTTTATCTTACGACCTATAGATATCCATTTTATACTACTCGCAATCTTCCTTTGACTTGCTTGCACCATAGATTTCCTTTTGTTATTCTAGAATATCAAGCGAGACATCACATCGTCTGTAATTCTTCATTAGTCTCTAAATCAGGTTTCTCGATAACTAGACCATAGGCTGGAGGATATGCTATTGATGATGCCACTATCATCCTAGATACTGAATTCTAGTTCTTCCAGCCTTCTATCTGAAGCATGGACTATTCACGATCTTCTACCTTTGAGTATCTTTTATGTTGTTCACCTTTACCTTACTTACCTTAAAATCTTGCATCTTATCTTTTATCTTTTTCATAACCTCCCTTCCACATAGCTATAATTCATGCCCATAACTTGAGGCTTTATTATAATACTTGCACCTCTGGTGCATACAGCATCTGGTGGGAGCTTCGTACTAACTTCTTATGAGGTTGGTACTACCGGCTTTACCATAGGGTCATTATAGAATAGTTGTTGTACTATCCCTTTGGCACTTCTGATATCAAGAGTGATCCTATAATGTTGTCAATCACGATTTCTATAATTTTTTAAATCCAATAATCAGATTCTTGATTTACTTCGTTGATGTAACTCTTTAGTTTACTCCTCCTGATGATCCGCTTTTTGTAGGCTTAAGCTACCTCCCAATTTGTGGTTCATGATATTAGTTATTACATTTAGCCTTTTTGTGGATTCTGAGGAATTTCAATGATACAATCTTTTAATAATTTAATCCTTCATCTTTTAACATATACAACAATCTTCTACGGCTGTATATGTTGCATGTATAAACTCCGGACCCTTAAGTGCATTCATAATGTAACTAACTCTGGATCATTGATCGAATAATTTCTTCCGTTCTATTTTAAATTTCTTTCAAGGTAAGCTATTACTTTTCCTCATCTTTCTGCCCCTGTGTTGCATCCATACTTAGCTTATCTTAGTGCCTACCCCTGTCAGAGTTTTCGTGCGACTCATATGATCTCGAATATTACTTTTAATTTTACTTCAATTTCATTAGAAACGGTAGGTTCCACTTTCCTTTGGAGTGCTTCCAATGTTTTTAAGAGACTGTTGTTAAATGACCATTTCCGCATTAGGTCGTTGTGCTTTGTTGATGCCTTCTTATTTAGTTTCTCAGCTAGTCTTTCATTGTATTACTTGTGGGGCATCTTCTAACTCTTGTAAGGTTGCGAGCTAATCACATCGTATGCTTTATGGAATTTTTGATCTTCTTCCTTGCTTATAGTTACCCGTAATTACTTATGTCCACACCCTTATGCTTTTAGGGTTACTTCTGAATTAATGTTTTGACTGTCTTCGCGGTGTCACTTTATTTTATTTCCATAATACGTTACCTTTTTAACTTTCCCAAATCCTATATATATGTATCTCAAGTATGATAATGATATTAAAGCGAGGCTGAATTCACTATATTGGGTTTTACTATGTTTTTCTTTCACGGTCTCCTAATTCCTTGGTAACCACCTGTGTAGCCATAACTAGGCTCTTCCTTAATCAACTGCTTATTACTCGTTGGCCCATTCTCATGTAAATATTCCACGTAATCTTTCTTGGATCACTCCTTTTGTCTTAACTTACTTCTCACACTAGCTCCTTGTTTATCAAAAATATCCCAGACGGGAACCCTTACTTCCTTTTTTTGACGTCGTGCTTACATAATGTTATAGAATCATAGCATATCTATAAAATTTGATCATCTCATCCCTTTCTTATTTTTATCGTATTCTTCCTTTATTATTCCATAGTTACTAGAACTACTTAATTATGGTTTAATGCCACATCATTCATATTCCCTCTTTTAGCGGAGTACTAAGAGCTGGAGCTAAGACGGACTGCCTATATATGTTTTACCTCTTCATCTTTGGCATATTTTTACATCATTGATGATCTTTACTCGCCTTGCGGTAATCCTTCTGTACCAAGGATAACAAAATTCCTTAGTCACAATGGTGATACTTAGTGTAACTGGCACATACATTCCCTTAAGTTTAACTTTGCTCCCATTGCTTGCTTTAGGGAAGGATTTTCCTGAATGTCCATTATCTGAATTTCTCATGAATATTCTTCTATTTTAAATTCTATTATCGTCAGAACGCGATATGAAATTCTCATGATGCTGACTAGTATCAAATCACTCCGTACCTAATTCATGTTTAGTTTTTCTTGTTCACCATTCTAATTGAAGTTTAATTTTTCCTTCTGTTAATCACGTAAGATTTGCAGACTTCTTTTTCTAAATGAGGATATGAATTTATGGCCTATATTCTTTTATTGTCTCAAGACTTGTCATCTTTCGTCTTTTCCTTTACTTGAATAGACTCTATAAAACTGTCATCATTTTTTTTACACACCGTTTTCATCCATGTATCACATCTTACTCATAATGCATAATTAACTCTCTTATTGTCTTCCACTAATTATCTATGTCTACTGCTTTACTCTGAAAACTCGAATAAAATATTCTTTTGCTTTTGGTTCCCCTTTGCCCCATCCCTTGGCTCTTCGAATTGCCTAACATTCTTTCTTTATTGGGGATGTGTGAAGACCCGGCCCGTCGTCACGTGAGATACCGCCCCATTTCCTTCATCTTATGTTTCTCTACGCTTCATTATCGGCATTTGAGGTGATCGAGTCGAATTGGAATGGTTTTAGATGGAAATAAGACAGTCTCTTTAAGAAAAATTTGTTTTGGAAAAGTCAACCGAAAGTTGACTATTGAGTGAGAGGGCTCGGATGTCATTTCTGGTAATTCGGTTAGCTTTGAGGGATGATTATTGACTTAGGAGTGCGACTGGAAGTGATTTTGGAGGTCCGGTGTAGAATTAGGCTTGAATTGGCGAAGTTAGTATTTTGGCGAATTCTAGCTGGTTGGTGAGATCTTGATCTGGGGGTCAGAATGGAATTTCGACAGTTGCAGTAGCTTCGTTAGGTTATTTTGGATGTGTGTGCAAAATTTCGGGTCATTCAGAGGTGTTCTAGTTTGGTTTTTAATCGAAAGTTTTGAAGAAACTTAGGCTTGAATTTGATGTGAATTGATGATTTTAGTGTTGTTTGATGTGTTTTGATGATTTGGAACAAGTTTGTACGATGTTTTGGGATATGCTGGTGCTTTTTATTGAGGTCCTGTGGGCCTCAGGGGGATTTCAGATTGCTAAACGGGAAGTTTTGAACATTGAATTTGCTGTAGAAAATGCACAGTAGTTGCAGACCAAAATTTGTCTTTGCGTTCGCGGGGTTTGGTACGCGTTCGCGTAAGAGTATTTTCTGGGCCATCGTCTTCGTGTGTATGGCTTCACATTCGCGTAGAAGGGGCATGGGTCCTGCCAAGTTCATTCATCGCGTTCGCGACATTTGGGTCTGCGTTCACGTAGGAGGAGCAGCATGTGCATCGCATTCGCGGTCAATGGGACGCGTTCGCGTAATTGGAGATCCTGAAGCATCGCGTTCGCGGACTGGGAGCCGTGTTCGCGTAGAGTAATTTCCTAGCCAATAAATTCATGGAAATTTGGGTAAAATTAAAAGAACTAGGGCTTGACTTTTGAAATGAAAATTTGGGATTTGAGGGGACATTTGAACTCCGATTTTGGTAAATTTTATATGTATGAACTCGTGGCGAGAAGAGGAATCCGGAGATGTGAATTTCATAATTTTTCGAGAAGTAGGCCCGGGGATCGAGTTTTGCCAACTTTGTGATTTTTGATATTTTTCGAGTCTTTTCGATTGGATTATGATTCATTAGCCTATTGTGACGTATTCCTTGTGGTTTTGATCAGATTCGACGCACGAGGAGGTCGATTCGACAGGAAAAGGCATATCGAGCTAGACTTTTGGCCGGCTAGAGGTGAGTAATTACTTTAAATGATTTCTTGAGGGTTTGAGACCCCGAATTTGCATAACTTGGTACTGTGTTGAGATAAGACGCGCGTTCAATGATGAGCGTAGGGTCATTTACTATTGGGGATTGTGACTTGGTCCCGTCCGGGTGATATTTTACCCTACGTATTAGCTATGACTTGTTGTTTTTCACTATGATTTGGGGTTATTGCCATATTTAGGGCTTATTGATGACAGTCTGAACTCCTTATGAACTATCATCACCGTTTTCCTAACTATATGAAATACTATTTGAACTCAGTCCATGTGATTTACACTGTTTCATGAACTCAGCTATATTTTACTCAAACATGGAGTTTTAACTGATATTTGAACTATTGATTGAGCTGAGTACTATTGATTTACTGATGCCCGAGGGGCTTTTGATTATTTTTGGACTGATTGAGGCCGATGGCCATGTGTGAGGACATGATGAGTGATTTGAGGAGTCTTTCAGGCCTCGAGTGGTAGGTGAGGAGGCTTTCAGGCCACGAGCGATATGTGAGGAGGCTTTCAAGCCTCGAGTGTATTCTGAGCAGGCTTTCAGGCCTCATATTGATATATTCAGGCCTTCAGGCCTTATTGATAGCGCTTGGGCTGTGGGAGTCCCTTCGGAGTCTGCACACCCACAGTGAGCGCGAGTACCCATGTGATTGAGAGTGAGCCCGAGGGGCTGATGTTGTACTGTGTGATTGATACTGAGCCCATGGGGCTGGCACTGTGCTAAAAGTTGATATTGCGCCCGAGGGGCAGGTTGCTGAGTTTCTATACTGGTTGAGAATATTTGTTTTAACTGTTTTAAAGAGGATTCTTGCTATATTTCACTGATTTTACTGCTTAACTGGTTTTACTGCTTGAGATGGCATTATTTATGCATTAATGGGATTTTATGTTCTCAATCATTAATTATTTTTATTACTCACTGGGTCGAGTACTCACATTTCTCCCTGCACCATGTGTGCAGATACAGGCATAGCAGAGTTCGTTCCTGAGTGTTTATTTCCTTCGAGACCAGGCGGACCAGGAGTGACGAGGTAGCAGTCGACGTCCACAACCCCGTTTCTCCCTTATCTTTTGTATTTTCATTTATCTTCGCACTATGTTCCTAGTTCCAGACTTGTAGTATCTTAGTAAAACTATGTAGTAGCTCGTGACTTGTGACACCGCGATTTCGGGCTGGATTCGGGATGGTATCCCTATTTATCACTTTTATTCCGCATTTATGGCTACAATATCCATGTTTTAGACTTATTCATGTTAATAACTGTTAAAAATGAGGTGTTAATGTTCTGTTGTCTGTCCTCGTCTGCACAAGAGGCGCCATCACAACCGGGATGGGAATTGGGTCGTGACAAGTTGGTTTCAGATCCTAGGTTACTAGGTCTAATGAGTCATGAGCAGGTTTAGTAGAGTCTCGCGGATCGGTACGGAGACGTCTGTATTTATCCTCGAGAGGCTGCAGAACCTTTTAGGAAACTTCACATTCTTGAAATTCTTGTCGTGCGACATTGTTGATTCGAGAACTAAACTTCTATGTTCTATTCTCTCACAGATGGCGAGGAACCGCGCTACAGGATGAGACATGTGACGACCGGTACTACCTACTGAGGGCCCTAGAGGCCGCGGATGCGGTCATGGTCGTGGTAGAGGCAGATCCGCGAGGGCAGCACCTGTTGCTCCACTAGTTGCCCCGGCTCAGGATCAGGCCCCATCTGCGGACATTCCAGCAGCAACTGTTCAGGCACCGGCGGTGCCCATTGTGATTCCGGGTCTCAAGGAGACCTTGGCTTAGATACTATCAGTTTGCACTGGCCTAGCCCAGGTAGTTTCAGCCACTACTACAGTAGATACTTCTCAGGCAGGGGGAGGCAGTCAGACCCCTGCTGCTCGCACACCAGAGCAGGTGGTGCAAGGTTTAAAGACACCGGGAGCAGCTCCAGCTCAACCGATTGTACCAGTTCAGGATTTTTGTGGTTCCAGCTATGCCAGACGATGAGCAGCGTCGTCTCGAGAGGTTCAGTATGCTCCAGCCTCCAGTTTTAAGTGGTGCTCAGGGCGAGGATGCCCAAGGATTTCTTGATAAGTGTCAGTGTATGCTTCAGACGGTAGGGTTTTTAGAGTCCTGCAGAGTAGCATTCACTGCATTTCAGTTCACTGGGGCTGCCTTCACATGGTGGGAGCCATACGAGTGGCGTAGGCCGGCAGGTGTAACGCCTTTGTCATGGCAGGAGTTCTCGACTATCTTCCTAGAGAAGTGGGTACCATTGTCTCAGAGAGAGGAGATGCGTAGGCAGTTCGAGTGGCTTCGACAGAGGGACATGACTGTGACCCAGTATAAGGCGAGATTTTTCGAGTTAGCCCGTCATGCCTCGTGGATAGTTCCGACCGATAGAGAGAGGATCAAGAGGTTTGTAGATGTACTTAACTATCACCTTCGTGTTCTGATGACTCGAGAGAGGGTTCTGGGTATTTCCTTTGAGGATGCAGTTGATATTGCTCGTCATATTGAGACGACTCACCGTTAGGACAGAGAGGAGAGGGAGTCCAAGAGGCCTCGAGGTTGTGGTAGCTTCAGTGGTGCTCCGTCTAGGGGTCAGTTCTAGCAGGGCAGAGGTCATTTATTCAGGCCTCCTTAGTCGGCCCGCTCTGAAGCATAGTCAGTCATCTTTCGGCCGAGGTCATCAGGGTTATCAGCAGAGTCAGCCATCTCTTAGCGCTCTTCCTGCACAGGGTTCATCACGAGCTTCATCTGTTCAGGGTTCCTCTAGGCCAAGTGCGTCAGCCAGTCACTCTGGCGCGCGGGGTTCCCTTCAGTCCCATTCTTCGGCTGTTATGAGTGTGGGGAGTTTGGGCACATGTGGAGGCAGTTTCCTCGACTTCGTGGTAGTCTGTCTCAGTAGAGGGGTCAACCCTCATCTTCTGACCCATCTTCCTCAGCACCCGACCTGCCAGCTAGGGGTGAAGGTCAGGAAGCTAGGGGCTGCACCAAAGGGGGATGCCGATCGGGTGGTGGTCTGGCTCACTTCTATGCTCTTCAGGGCCTGTCAGATGTTATTGCTTCAAATGCTGTTATCACAGGTATTATGTCAGTCTCCCATAGGGAGGCCTCAGTTTTATTTGGTCCCGGTTCTACCTATTCCTATGTGTCTTCTTATTTTGCTCATTATTTGGGTACGACCCGGGGGTGCCTTGCTTTACCTGTTCATGTATCCACCCCGGTGGGCGATACTATTGTGGTAGACCATGTATATCAGTCGTGTTTAGTGACTATTGGGGGTCTGGAGTCCCGAGTTGACTTGTTGCTGTTGAGCATGGTAGATTTTGATGTTATTCTAGGCATGGATTAGCTATCTCTGTGCCATGCTATTCTAGATTGTCATGCTAAGATAGTCAAATTGTCCATACTGGGTGTTCCGAGGATTGAGTGGCGTGGTATGACTTACTATGTTTCCAGTAGGGTGATTTCCTTCCTAAAGTCCCAGCGGATGGTTGGGAAAGGTTGTCTATCGTATTTGGCTTTTGTGAGAGATGTTGGAGATCAGACTCCTAGTCTTGATTCTGTTACCCTTGTGAGGGATTTCCCTAATGTGTTTATAGCAGACCTGCCAGGCATGCCGCCGGACAAGGACATAGACTTCGGTATTGATCTGGTGCCGGGCACCCAACCCACTTCTATTCCTCCGTATCACATGGCACCAACGGAGTTGAAATAACTAAAGCATCAGCTTCAGGAACTCCTAGATAAGGGGTTCATTCGTCCGAGTGTGTCACCGTGGGGTACACCGGTCCTATTTGTGAAGAAGAAAGATGGCACAATGAGATTGTGCATTGACTACAGGCAATTGAACAATGTGACGGTGAAGAAGAAGTATTCTCTACCCCGTATTGATGATTTGTTTGACCAGCTCGTGGGAGCGAGGGTGTTCTCGAAGATTGATCTCCGTTCAGGGTATCACCAGCTGAAGATCAAGGATTCAGATATTATGAAGATGGCTTTCAGGGCTAGATATGGGGACTATGAGTTTCTTGTTATGTCTTTTGGGCTGACTAATGCCCTAGACGCGTTCATGCACTTGATGAACAGTGTATTTCGGCCATATCTGGATTCGTTTGTGATTGTTTTTATTGATGATATATTGGTGCACTTGCATAGCCAAGAGGAGCACGCTCAGCATTTGCTAGTGGTATTATTGAGGTTGAGGGAGGAGAAACTTTATGCAAAGTTCTCCAAGTGTGAGTTTTGGCTTGGGTCAGTGGCTTTCTTGGGACACATGGTGTCCAGCGAGGGTATTCAGGTCGACTCGAAAAAGATAGAGGTGGTACAGAGTTGGCCTAGTCCGACCTCAGCCACGGAGATCCGTAGTTTCCTTGGGTTGGGAGGGTATTACCACCGGTTTGTTCAGGGATTTTCTTCTATCATATCGCCCTTGATCAAGTTGACTCAGAAGGGAGCTCCATTTGTGTGGTCGGATGAGTGCGAGGAGAGCTTTCAGAAGCTCAAGACAGCTTTGACCACGGCTCCAGTATTGGTATTGCCATCAGCTTCAGGTTCTTACACTGTGTATTGTGAAGCTTCGAGAGTTGGGATCAGATGTGTGTTGATGCTGGAGGGTAGAGTTATTGCATATGCTTCTCGTCATTTGAAGCCCCACGAGAAGAACTACCCTATACATGATTTGGAGTTGGCTGCTATAGTTCATGATTTGAAGATTTGGAGGCACTATTTGTATGGAGTATCTTGTGAGGTATTCACCAATCATCGCAGTCTTCAACATCTATTCAAGAAAAAAGATCTTAATTTGAGGCAGAAGAGGTGGCTAGAGTTACTCAAGGACTATGATATTACCATATTGTATCACCCGAGAAAGGCCAATGTGGTAGCCGATGCTTTGAGATGGAAGGTGGTCAGTATTGGTAGCTTGGCATACATTCTAGTTGGGGAGCGACCATTTGCAGTTGATGTCCAGGCTTTGGCCAATCGAATGGTGATATTAGACATTTTGGAGCCTAGTCGGGTGTTGGCTTGTGTAGTTCCTTGGTCTTCCTTGTATGACCGCATCAGAGAGCGCCGGTATGATGATCTGCATTTTCTTATCCTTAAGAACAGGGTTTAGCATGATGATGCCAGGGATGTGACTACTGATAGTGATGGTGTGTTGAGGATGCAGGGCCGGATTTGCGTGCCCAAAGTGGATGGGCTCCGAGATTTGATATTGGAGGAGGCCCACAGCTCACAGCTCACAGTATTTTATCCATCCAGGTGCCGCAAAAATGTATCAGGATTTGAGACAGCACTATTGGTGGAGGAGGATGAAGAAAGATATTGTGGGTTATATAGCTCGATGTCTCAACTGTCAGCAGGTCAAGTACGAGCACCAGAGACCGGGCGGTGTACTCCAGCAGATGATTATTCAAGAGTGGAAGTGGGAGAGGATTCCTATGGACTTTGTGAGTGACCTCCCTCATACTTTGAGGAAGTTTGATTCAGTTTGGGTGATTGTAGATCGGCTGACCAAGTCCGCGCACTTCATTCCAGTATGTACTACCTATTCTTCGGAGCGGCTGGCAGGGATCTTTATCCGGGAGATTGTCCGATTGCTTGGGGTTCCAGTGTCTATTATCTCAGATAGGGGTACTCAGTTCACTTCTCAGTTCTAGAGAGTATTTCAGCGGGAGTTAGGTACGCAGGTAAAGTTGAGCACAACATTCCATCCTCAGACGGACGGGCAGTCCGAGCACACTATTCAGATATTGGAGGATATGTTACGTGCTAGTGTTATTTATTTTGGGGGTTCATGGGATGAGTTTTTGCCGCTTGCAGAATTTTCCTATAACAACAACTATCAGTCGAGCATTCAGATGGCTCTGTATGAGGCATTGTATGTGAGGCGGTGTAGGTCTCCTGTTGGATAGTTCGAGCCCGGTGAGGCTAGGTTATTGGGGACGGAGATGTTCAGGATTCCTTAGGGAAGGTGAAGCTGATTCAGGAGATGCTTCTTACAGCTCAGTCGCGTCAGAAGAGTTGTGCGAACCGTAAGGTTCGGGATGTGTCCCATATGGTAGATGAGAAGGTCTTGCTGAAGGTTTAGCCCATGAAGGGCATTATGCATTTTGGAAACAAAGGGAAGCTGAGTCTGCGGTTCATTGTGCCTTTTGAGATACTTAGGCGGATTGGGAAGGTGGCTTATGAGCTTGATTTGCTACCCTGCTTGTCTAGCGTGCATCCGACATTTCATTTATCTATGCTCGAAAGTATGTGGGGGACCCGTCTCATGTGTTGGACTTCAGCACGGTTCAGTTGGATGATGATTTGACATATGATGTGGAGCCAGTGGCTATTTTGGGTCATTAGGTTCGAAAGTTAAGGTCAAAGGATATAGCTTCAATGAAGGTGCAGTGGAGAGGTTGGGCCATGGAGGAGGCTGCTTGGGAGACGGAGCGGGAGATGCGGAGCAGATATGCTCAGTTGTTTGAGGCTCCAGGTATGTTTCTTCACCCGCTCGAGGACGAGCGTTTGTTTTAGTTGGGGAGGATGTGACGACCCGGCCCGTCGTCACGTGAGTTACCGCCCCATTTCCTTCATCTTATGTTTCTCTATGCTTCATTATCGGTATATGAGGTGATCGAGTCGAATTGGATTGGTTTTAGATGGAAATGAGACACATAGTCTCTTTAAGGAAAGCTTATTTTGGAAAAGTCAACCGGAAGTTGACTATTGAGTGAGAGGGCTCGGATGTGATTTCTGGTGATTCGGTTAGCTTCGGGGGATGATTATTGACTTAGGAGTGTGACCAGAAGTGATTTTGGAGGTCCGGTGTAGAATTAGGCTTGAATTGGCGAAGTTAGTATTTTGGCGAATTCCGGTTGATAGGTGAGATCTTGATCCGGGGGTTGGAATGGGATTCCGATAGTTGCAATAGCTTCGTTAGGTTATTTTTTATGTGTGTGCAAAATTTTGGGTCATTCGGAGGTGTTCTGGTTGGGTTTTTGATCGAATGCGTATTTCGGAAGTTTTGAAGAAACTTAGGATTGAATCCGATGTGAATTGATGATTTTAGTGTTGTTTGATGTGTTTTGATGATTGAAACAAGTTTGTATGATGTTTTGGGATATGTTGGTGTTTTTGGTTGAGGTTCCGGGGGCCTCGGGGTGATTTCAGATGGCTAAACGGGATGTTTTTAACTTAGAATTTGCTGCAAAAAATGCACAACAGTTGCAGACCAAAATTGGTCTTCGCGTTCGCGGGGTTTGGTACGCATTCACGTATGAGTATTTTCTGGGCCATCGCATTCGCGTAGAAGGGGCCTGGGGTCCTGCTAAGTTCATTCATCGCGTTCGCGACATTTGGGTCCGCATTCGCGTATGAGGAGCAACATGTGCATCGCGTTCGCGGTCAATGGGACGCGTTCGCGTAGTTGGAGATCCTGAAGCATCGCGTTCGTTGACTGGGAGCCGCGTTCGCGTAGAGTAATTTCCTGGTCAATGATATTTTTTCATCGCGAACGCAGGGGTGTTGACCGAGTTTGCGTAGGGTAAAAACTGCGCGTACAGAAGGGTTTTTATATTATTTCATCCGCGAATCTTGGTCCATTTTCCTCCATTGTTGAGCACCTTGAGAGTTTTTTGTTAGAAATTGAAGAGGGTTTCGACGAGAATTGATTGGAGGTGAGTCCTATGGCCTAGAAACATCATTTTATTTAAGAATCAACCTGTAAATTCATGAAAATTTGGGTAAAATTGGAAGAACTAGGGCTTGACTTTTGAAATGAAAATTTGGGATTTGAAGGGGCATTTGAACTCCGATTTTGGTAAATTTTATATGTATGAACTCGTGGCGAGATGAGGAATCTGGTGATGTGAATTTCGAATTTTTTCGAGAAGTGGGACCGGGGCTCGGGTTTTGACAACTTCATAATTTTTGATATTTTTCGAGTCTTTTCGATTGGGTTATGATTCATTAGCCTAGTGTGACGTATTCCTTGTGGTTTTGATCAGATTCGACGCACGAGGAGGTCGATTTGAGAGGAAAAGGCATATCGAGCTAGACTTTTGGCCGGCTAGAGGTGAGTAATTACTTTAAATGATTTCCTGAGGGTTTGAGACCCCGGATTTGCACAACTTGGTGCTGTGTTGAGATGAGACACACGTTCAATGATGAGCATGCGGTCATTTACTATTGGGGATTGTGACTTGGTCCCGTCCGGGTGATATTTTACCCTACGTATTAGCTATGACCTATTGATTTTCATTATGATTTGGGCTTATTGCCATATTTGGGGCTTATTGACGACTGTCTGAACTCCTTATGAGCTATCCTCACCGTTTTCCTAACTATTTAAAATATTATTTTAACTCAGTCCATGTGATTTACACTGTTTCATGAACTCTGCTATATTTTACTCAAACTTGGAGTTTTTAACTGATATTTGAACTATTGATTGAGCTGAGTACTATTGATTTAGTGATGCCCGAGGGGCTTTTGATTATTTTTGGATTGATTGAGGCCCAGGGCAATGTGTGAGGACATAATGAGTAATGTGAGGAGGCTTTCAGGCCTCGAGTCGTAGGTGAGGAGGCTTTGAGGCCTCGAGCGATATGTGAGGAGGCTTTCAGGCCTCGAGTGTATTGTGAGCAGGCTTTCAGGCCTCATATTGATATATTCAGGCTTTCATGCCTTATTGATAGTGCTTGGGCTGTAGGATCCCCTCTGGAGTCTGCACACCCACGGTGAGCGCGGGTACCCATGTGCTTGAGAGTGAGCCCGAGGGGCTGATGTTGTACTGGGTGATTGATACTGAGCCTGCGGGGCTGGCACTGTGTTGTTAGTTGATATTGCGCCCGAGGGGCAAGTTGCTGAGTTTCTATACTAGTTGAGAATATTTGTTTGAACTATTTTAAAGAGGATTCTTGCTATATTTCACTGATTTTATTGCTTAACTGGTTTTACTGCTTGAGATAGCATTTTTTGTGCTTTCATGGTATTTTATGTTTTTAGTCGTTATTTATTTTTATTACTCACTGGGTCGGATTACTCACATTACTCCCTACACCATGTGTGCAGATACAGGCATAGCAGAGTTCGTTCCTGAGCGCTGATTTCCTTCCAGACCAGGCGGACCAGTGGTGACGAGGTAGTTGTCAATGTCCACTGCACCGTTTCTCCCTTATCTTCTGTATTCTCATTTATCTTCAGAATATGTTCCTAGTTCCATACTTGTTGTATGTTAGTAAAACTCCGTAGTAGCTCGTGACTTGTGACACCCTGATTTCGGGCTGGATTCGGGATGTTATCCCTGTTTATCACTTTTATTCCGCATTTATGATTACATTATACATGTTTTAGACTTATTCATGTTAATAACTGTTAAAAATGAGGTGTTAATGTTCTGGTGGCTGGCCTCACCTTCACGAGAGGCGCCATCACGACCGGGTGGGAATTGGGCCGTGACAGGATGGGAGCCACGCTAAGGTTATATTTATTCCTTCAAGTCTTCTAGTGCTCGTATCTAGCTTTACTAGTTCAGGGTGCACCATCTACATGTCTCCCAAAGAGATCTATTAGCGCATTTTCAATATCCTTTGAAAATGTCAACTAAAGCAAACAATCCATTCAATATTTTGGGCTACTTTAACCATATCCGAATCGTGATATCCCGTCCTCTTCTTAATCAACACTCGTTACCCCCCAATATGGTATAACTGAGATGGTAGTGGCCAATTATATATACCTCTATTACAGTTATGGCTATGGCTTGATACAACTTGTTAGACTTATACATTGTTTAGATGCGAGATACTGATCTTATAGAAAATTTTGAATGTTGAAATTGGCTTCTAAGGCTTATGGGCTAGGTTAATTTAAGAAATTTCACTCATGTTGTGTTATCAGATCTTCATGGGATAGGGTGACGTGGGATCACCCCGGGTATGTACATGGTTGTCACGACCCAAACCGATGGGCCTCGACGGACATCCGGTACCATACTCAACCGATTACCAACATAATGTATTTTTTATGCGCACTATCATAGATAACTAAGCCGGAAGGCTGCTGAGAGATAAGTAGAATACAACATGTAATACCAACTTTTACATAAGACATACAAGCCTCTAAGGCAGAAATAACAACTCGTACACTGAACATAAGTCGGCAAGGCCATGCAATCTTTTACATACATGATATCTGTCTACAAACCTCTATGAATACATAATTTTTATAAAGCTTGGGACAGAGTCTCGCGATACCAAACAATACACATCTAAATCATACTAACCAAACAAGTAACTCCAAAGCAAATGCAGTGCACCAACATATTTCGCTGAGCTGATAGCCTACTTGGAGGGCTTTCGACCATTCTATCGGGACCTCGGGCATGAGACGATACCTCCCTAGAAAAAATGGACGCCAGTACAAATAATGTACTGAGTATGTAAGAAATAAAAATCAGGAAATAATAGACATAAGAGAAACTTCGAGTAAAAGACTCGACATGTACGTTTGCATAGCTCTGTGAATCATTTCATTTTTTATAATGTCATGCATATGCATATAAATGTCGTGCCATGCATGGGTATATGCGTTCATAACATCATCAAGCCTCTGAGAGCATCCAGTCATATCATTTCGGCCACTGTGGGCAAGTCATCAACATACACTAGTTGATCAGGTGGTGGTGCGTATACTATACCGTAACCTTTTCCCATATCCCATATACCTTTATATATATATATATATATGTATGCGTAAATAACACCATCTAGTCATGAGTCAAGGTACATGAATGTAATGCATGAGAAGTACGTCAATAAAATCTCTTGGAGTGTCATAAGACCATTATGCCTTTGAATAATATCTTGAAGTAAACTTTTTTGACTTACGTATTTTTTTGAGACCCATGAACTGATAATAGAATAATATAACACATGGAGAATCGAGAACATAAGCATCTCTAGCATTTCCATGAATAGAGTCATTTTTGGAAATTGCGCATTTGCTTGTTTTATTTGTATCGTATAGATCATGCCAAAATAAAGAAGTGATAGCCTTAACATACCTGAACCGATTCTCTTTTTGCGAAAACACGTAACGGAGGACCGAAGTAGAAAAGAATCTGTATGATTTTCTTGAGAAAGATTGCACCGTGCTCCCTTAGAATTTGTAATTCACGTTGCAATAGTATTGTAAAGGGTCACATGAACTGTTTTTGGAGAATTCCATTCTCCAGCAAGCATTTCTAATCTTTTAGTGATGAGGGAACGTAATTTGCTTAATTTAGAAGTCTTATGCCTTACCAATAAAGAGATAAAGAAAACTTAATTCATTAAAGGCATTATATCTCTATGCCAAATCCAAGATTTCTTATGTTTTAATAAGTTATCATATGTCTTATGACTCATTTTGCATATTTTGCCATCGTGCACATTTAATTAAGAGTCACCTAATGGCTCTTATATGGCTGGCACCTCATGCCCTTAATCTTTATCCAATATAATTTCTTAATTAATTGGGTAATATCCCATTATCCAATAATAATCAATCATCAACATAATCAAGATTTACTTCGAATTACTTAAAATACTATCCACTTCTAACATATCATGTACAATCTTACTATCATAGTTATGTAGCACCTTGTATGGCACTAGTCCAAAAATATCGAATATTAACGCTTGGCCCGTATTTTATCCTAATATTCCAAGCTTGGACGAAAACAAATTTTCTTTTACTTGCTTCCCCTCTCACCTACACGAATTTACCCATCACTTGTTCGAAATAGCGTAATCCTTATAATCTCCAAATAATCTTTTCCTTGGACTGATTTCAATTATATTATGACAAATTCAACGTTCAATACTACAAGGTGTAACATCATCGTAATATAACACTACAAGGCATAATATCGTCGTAATATAATACTGCAGGATGTACCATTATCATAATATAATATTGCAGGACATAATATATTTGTAATATTGCGGTACGTAACAATGGTAAGGATACTAGGCGATTTCATGGCTTAGGAACAACTCTTTGCACGTTCGAGGACGAACGTATCTTTAAGTGGGGGAGAATGTAACCACCTGACCATTCGTTTTGAGTATTTGCACTTTGCTCGGTAGTTTGGAGGCACAAGTAGCTCTATATAATGTATTACGACTTGTGTACAAAATTTGATTTCATTCCGAGTTGATTTGGTATGTTTCGACGTGAGTTTTTGGAAGATGAAAGTTCATTAAGTTTGATTGAGGTGCATTTTGACTTTTTAATATTGTTATGTATTTTCTGAGGCCTCTAGTAGATTCATATTATGATATGGAAATCGTTGGTATTTGACGACAGGGTCCCGAGGGGCTCAGGTGAGTTTCGGATAGGTTTGGGTTGTGTTGCCCTCGTTTTTTCTCATGTTTCGACGTCGTTTATTCAAGCATAAATGGTACCACATTGAACAAATGAGCTCTGATTTCTGTTTTGATTGAAGCATTACATCCGTATCATAATTATGGAGCCATAGAAATAGGATTCATTAAATTTGGATATCGTATGAGGATTTCATGGTCATTTTCCTAACAATTGGGTTGCCAGATTTTTCAAATTAATCACGAAATTGCCACTGACTACGTATTAAAAAATCTACACTTTTTTCAAATATTGAAACCAACTTATCTCCTTCAAAAGGAATCCATTGTAGGCATCAAAAGTGAGTTTTGAGATCTTTTGGCACAAGAAACGAGGCATGCCAGTATTAAAATGAGGGTTTTGTTCATTTAACATACTTTGAGTTGGGAAGCTCCAAATTGTTCAATTTTTGAGGCAATTTTCAGCATATGAATTGGAGTAAGTATTCTCTACTCGGGTTTGGTTATATTTCATGAATCTATCTTTGATTTTAGCTTTTCGTTGATGAATTTTAAAGAAAAAGTTGGGGGTTTTGACCTAGCCGGAGTTAGATTTGAGTGAGACGAGTATGGTTGAACCCGTAATTGAATGAGTTGATGGATTTTGTGAGCTTTGTCGGGTTCTAAGGTACGGGCCTGGGTTGCGCTTTTTGGCCCATTTTGGGATGTTGATTAAAGATTTGACCTTTTTCGATTGAGATTTGTTCCTTTAGCATTGTTCGACATATTTGAGTTGTTTTTTTACTACTTTGAAGATGTTCAGAGGTCGTAACGCGCATGATGGCATTCTTGGAGAATCGCTTCGCTTGCTCGGCGTCGGAATTTAGCTTATTTAAGATAAGTAACTCTTCTAAACATAGTGTTGAGGGTATGTACCCACGAATTATGTGTTATGTGATTAGTGTTGAGGTGATGCATATGCTAGGTGATGGGCGTGTAGGCCTGCACCTTGTGTGTTATGACTCTATTGTTTCCTGGGCACTATCTTCGCGGTGGCACTTTCTTTTATTTCCATAATACGTTACCTTTTTAACTTCCCCAAATCCTGTATAGATATATCTCAAGTATGATAATGATATTAAAGCGGGCTGAATTTACTATATTGGGTTTTACTATGTTTTTCTTTCACGGTCTCCTAATTCCTTGGTAACCACATGTCTAGCCATAACTAGGCTCTTCCTTAATCAACTGCTAATTACTCGTTGGCCCATTCTCATGTTAATATTCTACGTAATCTTTCTTGGATCACTCCTTTGTCTTAACTTACTTCTCACACTAGCTCCTTGTTTATCAAAAATATCCCAGACGGGAACCCTTACTTCCTTTTCTTGACGTTGTGCTTACATAATGTTATAGAATCATAGCATATCTATAAAATTTTATCATCTCATCCCTTTCTTATTTTTATCGTATTCTTCCTTTATTATTTCATAGTTACTAGAACTACTTAATTATGGTTTAATGCCACATCATTCATATTCCCTCTTTTAGCGGAGTACTAAGAGCTGGAGCTAAGACGAACTGCCTATATATGTTTTACCTCTTCATCTTCAGCATATTTTTACATCAACGATGACCTTTACTCGCCTTGCGGTAATCCTTCAGTACCAAGGATAACAAAATTCCTTAGTCACAATGGTGACACTTAGTGTAACTGGTACATACATTCCCTTAGGTTTAACTTTGCTCCCATTGCTTGCTTTAGGGAAGCGTTTTCCTGAATGTCCATTATCTGAATTTCTCATGAATATTCTTCTGTTGTCCATTCTATTATCGTCAGAATGCGATCTGAAATTCTCATGATACTGACTAGTATCAAATCAATCAGTACCTAATTCATGTTTAGTTTTTCTTGTTCACCATTCCAATTGAAGTTTAATTTTTCCTTCTGTTAATCACGTAAGATTTGCAGACTTCTTTTTCAAATGAGGATATGACTCTATGGCCTATATTCTTTTATTGTCTCAAGGTCTGTCATCTTTCGTCTTTTCCTTTACTTGAATAGACTCTATAAAACTGCCTTCATTTTTTTTACCTACCGTTTTCATCCATGTATCACATCTTACTCATAATGCATAATTAACTCTCTTATTATCTTCGACTAATTATCTATGTCTACTGCTTTACTCTGAAAACTCGAATAAAATATTCTTTTGCTTTTGGATCCCCTTGCCCCATCCTTTGGCTCTTCGAATTGCCTAACATTCTTTCTTTACTAGGGATGTGTGATGACCCGGCCCGTCTTCACGTGAGTTACCGCCCCGTTTCCTTCATCTTATGTTTCTCTATGCTTCATTATCGGTATTTGAGGTGATCGAGTCGAATTAGAATGGTTTTAGATGGAAATAAGACACTTAGTCTCTTTAAGGAAAATTTGTTTTGGAAAAGTCAACCGGAAGTTGACTATTGAGTGAGAGGGCTCAGATGTAATTTCTTTTGATTCGATTAGCTTCGGGGGATGATTATTGACTTAGGAGTGCGACTGGAAGTGATTTTGGAGGTCTGGTGTAGAATTAGACTTGAATTGGCGAAGTTAGTATTTTGGCGAATTCTAGTTGGTAGGTGAGATCTTGATCCGGGGGTCAGAATGGAATTCCGACAGTTGCAATAGCTTCGTTAGGTTATTTTGGATGTGTGTGCAAAATTTCGAGTCATTCAGAGGTGTTCTGGTTGGGTTTTTAATCGAATGCGTATTTCAAAAGTTTTGAAGAAACTTAGGCTTGAATCCGATGTGAATTGATGATTTTAGTGTTGTTTTATGTTTTTTGATGATTGGAATAAGTTTGTATGATATTTTGGGATATGTTGGTGCTTTTGGTTGAGGTCTTGGGGGCCTCGGGGGGATTTCGGTTTGCTAAACGGGAAGTTTTGAACTTAGAATTTACTGCAGAAAATGCACAGCAGTTGCAGACCAAAATTTGTCTTCACGTTCGCGGGGTTAGGCACGCGTTTGCGTAATAGTATTTTCTGGGCCATCGCATTTGCGTGTGTGGCTTCACATTCGCGTAGAAGGGCCACGGGGTCCTGCCAAGTTCATTCATCGCGTTCGCGACATTTGGGTCTGCGTTCGCGTAGGAGGAGCAGCATGTGCATCGCGTTCGCGGTCAATGGGACGCGTTCACGTAATTGGAGATCCTGAAGCATCGCATTCGCGGACTGGGAGCCATGTTCCCGTAGAGTAATTTCCTGGTCAATGATTTTTGTTCATCGCGAACGCGACGGTGTTGACCGCATTCGCGTAGGTTAAAAACTGGGCGTACAGAAGGGTTTTTATATTATTTCATCCGCGAAGCTTGGTCCATTTTCCTCCATTGTTGAGCACCTTGAGAGCTTTTTGGTAGAAATTGAAGAGAGTTTCAACGGGAATTGATTGGAGGTGAGTCATATGGCCGAAAAACATCATTTTATTTAAGAATCAACCTGTAAATTCATGGAAATTTGGGTAAAATTAGAAGAACTAGGGCTTGAATTTTGAAATGAAAATTTGGGATTTGAGGGGACATTTGAACTTCGATTTTGGTAAATTTTATATGTATGAACTCGTGGCGAGAAGAGGAATCCAGTGATGTGAATTTCATAATTTTTCGAGAAGTGGGCCCGGGGCTCTGGTTTTGCCAACTTCGTGATTTTTGATATTTTTTGAGTGTTTTCGATTGGGTTACGATTCATTAGCCTATTGTGGCGTATTCCTTGTGGTTTTGATTAGATTCGACGCACGAGGAGGTCGATTTTAGAGGAAAAGGCATATCGAGCTAGACTTTTGGCCGGCTAGAGGTGAGTAATTACTTTAAATGATTTCCTGAGGGTTTGAGACCCCGGATTTGCACAATTTGGTGCTGTGTTGAGATGAGACACACGTTCAATGATGAGCGTGCGGTCATTTACTATTGGGGATTGTGACTTGGTCCCATCCGGGTGATATTTTACCCTACGTATTAGCTATGACCTGTTGTTTTTCATTATGATTTGGGCTTATTGCCATATTTGGGGCTTATTGACGACTGTCTGAACTCCTTATGAGCTATCCTCACCGTTTTCCTAACTATTTAACATATTATTTGAACTCAGTCCATATGATTTACACTGTTTCATGAACTCATTTATATTTTACTCAAACTTGGAGTTTTTAACTGATATTTGAACCATTGATTGAGCTGAGTACTATTGATTTACTGATGCCGGAGGGGCTTTTGATTATTTTTGGACTGATTGAGGCCGAGGGCCATGTGTGAGGACATGATGAGTGATGTGAGGAGGCTTTCAGGCCTCGAGTTGTAGGTGAGGAGGCTTTCAGGCCTCGAGCGATATGTGAGGAGGCTTTCAGGCCTCGAGTGTATTGTGAGCAGGCTTTCAGGACTCATATTGATATATTCAGGCCTTCAGGCCTTATTGATAGCGCTTGGGCTGTAGGAGCCCCTCTGGAGTCTGCACACCCACAGTGCGTGCGGGTACCCATGTGATTGAGAGTGAGCCCGAGGGGCTGATGTTGTACTGTGTGATTGATACTGAGCCCGCGGGGCTGGCACTGTGCTAAGAGTTGATATTGCGCCCGAGGGGCAGGTTGCTGAGTTTCTATACTGGTTGAGAATTTTTGTTTTAACTGTTTTAAAGAGGATTCTTGCTATATTTTACTGATTTTACTGCTTAACTGGTTTTACTGCTTGAGATAGCATTATTTGTGCATTAATGGGATTTTATGTTCTCAGTCGTTATTTATTTTTATTACTCACAGGGTCGGAGTACTCACATTTCTCCCTGCACCATATGTCCAGATACAGGCATAGCAGAATTCGTTCCTGAGTGCTGATTTCCTTCTAGACCAGGCGGACCAGGAGTGACAAGATAGTTGTCGACGTCCACAGCCCCGTTTCTCCCTTATCTTTTGTATTTTCATTTATCTTCGGACTATGTTCCTTGTTCTAGACTTGTAGTAACTCAGTAAAAATCTGTAGTAGCTCGTGACTTGTGATACCCCGATTTCGGGCTGGATTCAGGATGGTATCCCTGTTTATCACTTTTATTCCGCATTTATGGTTACATTATCCATGTTTTGGACTTATTCATGTTAATAACTGTTAAAAATGAGGTGTTAATGTTTTGTTTTCTGGCCTCTTCTTCACAAGAGGCGCCATCACAACCGGGATGGGAATTGGGTTGTAACAAGTTGGTATCAGATCCTAGGTTACTAGGTCTCATGAGTCATGAGTAGGTTTAGTAGAGTCTCGCGGATCGATATAGAGACGTCTGTATTTATCCTCGAGAGGCTGCAGAACCCTTAGGAAAACTTCACATTCTTGAAATTTTTGTCGTGCGACATTGTTGATCCGAGAACTAAACTTCTATGTTTTATTCTCTCGCAGATGGCGAGGAACCGCGCTATAGGACGAGACGGGCGACGACCGGTACTACCTATTGAGGGCACTGGAGGCCGCAAACGCGGTCGTGGTAGAGGCAGAGCCGCGAGGGCAGCACCTGTTGCTCCACTAGTTGCCCCGGCTCAAGATCAGGCCCCAGCTGCGGACATTCTAGCAGCACCTGTTCAGGCACCGGCGGTGCCCATTGTGATTCCAGGTCTCAAGGAGACCTTGGCTCAGATACTATAAGTTTACACTGGCCTAGCCTAGGTAGTTTTAGCCACTACTACAGTAGATACTTCTCAGGCAGGGGGAGGCAGTCAGACCCCTGCTGCTCGCACACCTGAGTAGGTGGTGCAGGGTTTAAAAATACCAGGAGCAGCACCAGCTCAGCCAGTTGTACCAGTTCAGGATTTTATGGTTCCAGCTATGCCAGACGATGAGCAGCATCCTCTTGAGAGGTTCAGTAGGCTCCAGCCTCCAGTTTTAAGTGGTGCTCAGGGCGAGGGTGACCAAGGATTTCTTGATAAGTGTCAGCGTATGCTTCGGATGGTAGGGTTTTTGGAGTCCAGCGGAGTAGCATTCGCTGCATTTCAGTTCACTGGGGCTGCCTTCACATGGTGGGAGCCATATGAGTGGCGTAGGCCGGTAGGTGCAGCGCCTTTGTCGTGGCAGGAGTTATCCACTATCTTTCTAGAGAAGTGGGTACCATTGTCTCAGAGAGAGGAGCTGCGTAGGCAGTTCGAGTGGCTTCGACAGAGGGACATGACTGTGACCCAGTATGAGGCGAGATTTTCCGAGTTAGCCCGTCATGCCTCCTGGATAGTTCTGACCGATAGAAAGAGGATCAAGAGGTTTGTAGATGGACTTAACTATCACCTTCGTGTTCTGATGATTCGAGAGAGAGTTCTGGGTATTTCCTTTGAGGATGCAGTTGATATTGCTCGTCATATTGAGACGGCTCGCCGTCAGGACAAAGAGGAGAGGGAGGCCAAGAGGCCTCGAGGTTCTGGTAGCTTTAGTGGTGCTCCGTCTAGGGGTCAGTTCTAGCAGGGCAGAGGTCATTCATTCAGTCCTCCTTAGTCGGCCCGCTCTGAGTATCGTGGGTCATCTTTCGGCCGATGTCATCATCAGGTTTATCAGCAGAGTCAGCCATCTCTTAGCGCTCTTCCGGCATAATGTTCAACACGAGCTCTATCTGTTCAGGGTTCCTCCAGGCCAAGTGCGTCAGCCAGTCACTCTAGCGCGCGGGATTCCCTTCAGTCCCATTTTTTGGCACCCGGGAGCTGTTATGAGTGTGGGGAGTTTGGGCACATGTCGAGGCAGTGTCCTCGGCTTCGTGGTAGTCAGTCTCAGTAGAGGGGTCAGCCCTCATCTTTTGGCCCATCTTCTTCAGCACCCGCCCTGCCAGCTAGGGGTGAAGGTGAGGAAGCTAGGGGTCGTACCAAAGGGGGAGGTCGATCGGGTGGTGGTGTGGCTCACTTCTATGCTCTTCAGGGCCGCTAAGATGTTATTGCTTTAGATGCTGTTATCACAGGTATTATGTCAGACTCCCATGGGGTGGCCTCAATTTTATTTGATCCCGGTTCTACCTATTCCTATGCGTCTTCTTATTTTTCTCATCATTTGGGTACGGCCCGTGTGTGCCTTGCTTTACATGTTCACATATCCACCCCGGTGGGCGATACTATTATGGTATACCATGTATATCGGTCGTGTTTAGTGACTATTGGGGGTCTGGAGTCCCGAGTTGACTTGTTGCTGTTGAGCATGGTAGATTTTGATGTTATTCTAGGCATGGATTGGCTATCTCTATGCCATGCTATTCTAGATTGTCATGCTAAGATAATCACATTGTCCATACTGGGTGTTCCGAGGATTTAGTGGCGTGGTATAACTGACTATGTTCCCAGCAGGGTCATTTCCTTCCTAAAGTCCCAGCGGATGGTTGGGAAAGGTTGTCTATCGTATTTGGCTTTTGTGAGAGATGTTGGAGCTGAGACTCCTAGTCTTGATTCTGTTCCTGTTGTAAGGGATTTCCCTGATGTATTTCTAGCAGACCTGTCAGGCATGCCGCCGGACAGGGACATAGACTTCGGTATTGATCTGGTGCCGGGCACCCAACCCATTTCTATTCCTCCGTATCAAATGGCACTAGCGGAGTTGAAATAACTAAAGGATCAGCTTCAGGAACTCCTAGATAAGGGGTTCATTCGTCCGAGTGTGTCACCGTGGGGTGCACCGGTCCTATTTGTGAAGAAGAAAGATGGCACAATGAGAATGTGCATTGACTACAGGCAATTGAACAAAGTGACGGTGAAGAACAAGTATCCTCCACCCCGCATTGATGATTTATTAGACCAGCTCCAGGGAGCGAGGGTGTTCTCGAAGATTGATCTCCGTTCAGGGTATCACCAGTTGAAGATCAAGGATTCCCATATTATGAAGATGGCTTTCAGGACTAGATATGGGGACTATGAGTTTCTTGTTATGTCTTTTGGGCTGACTAATGCCCTAGCCGCGTTCATGCACATGATGAACAGTGTATTTCGGCCATATCTGGATTCGTTCGTGATTGTTTTTATTGATGATATATTGGTGTACTTGCGTAGCCAGGAGGAGCACGCTCAGCATATGCGAGTGGTGTTACAGAGGTTGAGGGAGGAGAAACTTTATGCAAAGTTCTCCAAGTGTGAGTTTTGGCTTGGGTCAGTGGATTTCTTGGGACACATGGTGTCTAACGAGGGTATTCAGGTCGACCCGAAGAAGATAGAGGTGGTGCAGAGTTGGCCTAGACCGACCTCAGCCACGGAGATCCGTAGTTTCCCTGGGTTGGCAGGGTATTACCACCGGTTTGTTCAGGGATTTTCTTATATCGCATCGCCCTTGATCAAGTTGACTCAGAAGGGAGCGCCATTTGTGTGGTCGGATGAGTGCGAGGAGAGCTTTCAAAAGCTCAAGACAGCTTTGACCATGGCTCCAGTGTTGGTATTGCCATCAGCTTCAGGTTCTTACACTGTGTATTGTGATGCTTTGAGAGTTGGGATTGGATGTGTGTTGATACAGGATGGTAAAGTTATTGCATATGTTTCTCGTCAGTTGAAGCCCCACGAGAAGAACTACCCTGTACATGATTTGGAGTTGGCTGCTATAGTTCATGCTTTGAAGATTTGGAGGCACTATTTGTACGGAGTATCCTGTGAGGCATTCACCAATCATCGCAGTCTTCAGCATCTATTCAAGAAAAAGATCTTAATTTGAGGCAACAGAGGTGGCTAGAGTTACTCAAGGACTATGATATTACCATTTTTATCACCCGAGAAAGGCCAATGTGGTAGCCGATGCTTTGAGCCGGAAGGTGGTCAGTATGGGTAGCTTAGCATACATTCTAGTTGGGGACCGACCATTTGCAGTTGATGTCCAGGTTTGGCCAATCGGATGGTGAGATTAGACATTTTGGAGCCTAGTCGGGTGTTGGCTTGTGTAGTTTCTCAGTCTTTCTTGTATGACCGCATCAGAGAGCGCCAGTATGATGATCCGCATTTTCTTGTCCTTAAGGACAGTGTTCAACATGATGATGCCAGGGATGTGAATATTGATAGTGATGGCGTGTTGAGGATGCAGGGCCGGATTTGCGTGCCCAAAATGGATGGGCTCCGAGATTTGATATTGGAGGAGGCCCACAGCTCACAGTGTTTTATCCATCCAGGTGCCGCAAAAATGTATCAGGATTTGAGACAGCACTATTGGTGGAGGAGGATGAAGAAAGATATTGTGGGTTATGTAGCTCGATGTCTCAACTGTCAGCAGGTCAAGTACGAGCACCAGAGACCGGGCGGTGTACTCTAGCAGATGATTATTCTCGAGTGGAAGTGGGAGAGGATTCCTATGGACTTTGTGAGTGACGTCCCTCGTACTTTGAGGAAGTTTGATTCAGTTTGGGTGATTATAGATCGACTGACCAAGTCCGCGCACTTTATTCCAGTATGTACTACCTATTCTTCGGAGTGGCTGACAGGGATCTTTATCCGGGAGATTGTCCGATTGCTTGGGGTTCCAGTGTCTCTTATCTTAGATAGGGGTACTCAGTTCACTTCTCAGTTCTAGAGAGTATTTCAGTAGTAGTTGGGTACGCATGTAGAGTTGAGCACAACATTCCATCCTCAGACGGACGGGCAGTCCGAGCGCACTATTTAGATATTAGAGGATATGTTGCGTGCCTGTGTTATTGATTTTGGGGGGTTCATGGGATGAGTTTTTGCCGCTTGCAGAGTTTGCCTATAACAACAGTTATCAGTCGAGCATCCAGATGGCTCTATATGAGGCGTTGTATGGGAGGCGATGTAGGTCTCCTGTTGGATGGTTCGAGCCCGGTGAGGCTAGGTTATTAGGGATAGAGATGGTTCAGGATGCCTTAGAGAAGGTGAAGCTGATTCAGGATAGGCTTCATACAGCTCAGTCGCGTCAGAAGAGTTGTGCGGACCGTAAGGTTCGGGATGTGTCCTATATGGTAGGTGAGAAGGTCTTGCTGAAGTTTTTGCCCATGAAGGGCGTTATGCATTTTGGAAAGAAAGGGAAGCTGAGTCTGCGGTTCATTGGGCCTTTTGAGATACTTAGGAGGATTGGGGAGGTGGCTTATGAGTTTGCTTTGCCACCCAGCTTGTCTAGCGTGCATCTGGCATTTCATGTATCAATGCTCCGGAAGTATGTGGGGGACCCATCTCATGTGTTGGACTTCATCACGGTTCAGTTGGATGATGATTTGACATATGATGTGGAGCCAATGGCTATTTTGGGTCGTCAGGTTCGAAAGTTAAGGTCAAAGGATATAGCTTCAGTGAAGGTGCAGTGGAGAGGTCGTCCCGTGGAGGAGTCTACTTGGGAGACGGAGCGGGAGATGCGTAGCAGATATCCTCACTTGTTTGAGGCTCCAAGTATGTTTCTTCACCCGCTCGAGGACGAGCGTTTGTTTTAGTTGGGGAGAATGTGACGACCCGGCCCGTCATCACGTGAGTTGCCGCCCCGTTTCCTTCATCTTATGTTTCTCTATGCTTCATTATCAGTATTTGAGGTGATCGAGTCGAATTGGATTGGTTTTAGATGGAAATGAGACACTAAGTCTCGTTAAGGAAAGCTTGTTTTGGAAAAGTCAACCGGAAGTTGACTATTGAGTAAGAGGGCTCGGATGTGATTTCTGGTGATTCGGTTAGCTTCGGGGGATGATTATTGACTTAGGAGTATGACCGGAAGTGATTTTGGAGGTCCGGTGTAGAATTAGGCTTGAATTGGTGAAGTTAGTATTTTGGCGAATTCCGGTTGATAGGTGAGATCTTGATCCGGGGGTCGGAATGGAATTCTGATAGTTGCAATAGCTTCGTTAGGTTATTTTGGATGTGTGTCCAAAATTTCGGGTCATTCGGAGGTGTTCTAGTTGGGTTTTTGATCGAATGCGTATTTCCGAAGTTTTGAAGAAACTTAGGATTGAATCCGATGTGAATTGATGATTTTAGTGTTTTTTGATGTGTTTTGATGATTGGAACAAGTTTGTATGATGTTTTGGGATATCTTGGTGTTTTTGGTTGAGGTCCTGGGGGCCTCGGGGTGATTTCGGATGGCTAAATGGGAAGTTTTGAACGTAGAATTTGCTGCAGAAAATGCACAACAGTTGCAGACCAAAATTGGTCTTCGCGTTCGCGGGGTTTGGTACGCGTTCGCGTAAGAGTATTTTCTGGGCCATCGCGTTCGCGTAGAAGGGGCCTGGGGTCCTGCCAAGTTCATTCATTGCGTTCGCGACATTTGGGTCCGCGTTCGCTGACTGGGAGTCGTGTTCGCGTAGAGTAATTTCCTGGTCAATGATATTTTTGCATCGCGAACGTGGGGGTGTTGACCGCGTTCGCGTAGGGCAAAACTGGGCGTACAGAAGGGTTTTTATATTATTTCATCCGCGAATCTTGGTCCATTTTCCTCCATTTTTGAGCACCTTGAGAGCTTTTTGTTAGAAATTGAAGAGGGTTTCGACGGGAATTGATTGAAGGTGAGTCCTATGGCATAGAAATATCATTTTATATAAGAATCAACCTGTAAATTCATGAAAATTTGGGTAAAATTGAAAGAACTAAGGCATGACTTTTGAAATGAAAATTTGGGATTTGAGGGGGCATTTGAACTCCGATTTTGGTAAATTTGATATGTATAAACTCGTGGCGAGATGAGTAATCTGGTGATGTGAATTTCGTAAATTTTCGAGAAGTGGCCCGGTGTTCGGGTTTTGCCAACTTCGTGATTTTTGATATTTTTCGAGTCTTTTCGATTGTGTTATGATTCATTAGCCTAGTGTGACGTATTCCTTGTGGTTTTGATCAGATTCAATGCACGAGGAGGTCAATTCGAGAGGAAAAGGCATATCGAGCTAGACTTTTGGCCTGCTAGAGGTGAGTAATGACTTTAAATGATGTCCTGAGTGTTTGAGACCCTGGATTTGCACAACTTGGTGCGGTGTTGAGATGAGACGCGCGTTCAATGATGAGGACGAGGTCATTTACTATTGGGGATTGTGACTTGGTCCCGTCGGGGTGATATTTTACCCTACGTATTAGCTATGACTTGTTGTTTTTCACTATGATATGGGCTTACTGCCATATTTGGAGCTTATTGCCGAATGTTTGAACTCCTTATGAACTATCATCACTGTTTTCCTCACTATTTGAAATGTTATTTGAACTCAGTCCATGTGATTTACAATGTTTCATGAACTCAGCTATATTTTACTCAAACTTGGAGTTTTTAACTGATATTTGAGCTATTGATTGAGCTTAGTACTATTGATTTACCGATGCCCGAGCGGCTTTTGATTGTTTTTAGATTGATTGAGGCTGAGGGAATGTGTGAGGACATAATGAGTGATGTGAGGAGGCTTTCAGGCCTCGAGTGGTAGGTGAGGAGGCTTTCAGGCCTCGAGCGATATGTGATGAGGCTTTCAGGCATCGAGTGTATTGTGATCAGGCTTTCAGGCCTCATATTGATATGTTTAGGCTTTCAGGCCGTATTGATAGTGCTTGGGCTGTAGGATCCCCTCCGGAGTCTGCACACCCACAGTGAGCGCGGGTACCCATGTGATTGAGAGTGAGCCCGAGGGGCTGATGTTGTACTGTGTGATTGATACTGAGCTCGCGGGGCTGGCACTGTGCTATTAGTTGATATTGCACCTGAGGGGCAAGTTGCTGAGTTTCTATACTAATTGAGAATATTTGTTTTAACTGTTTTAAAGAGGATTCTTGCTATATTTCACTGAATTTACTGCTTAACTGGTTTTAGTGTTTGAGATAGCATTTTTTGTGCCTTCATGGTATTTTATGTTATTAGTCGTTATTTATTTTTATTACTCACTGGGTCGGAGTACTCAAATTACTCTCTACACAGTGTGTGCAGATACAGGCATAGTAGAGTTCGTTCCTGAGCGCTGATTTCCTTCCAGACCAGGCGGACCAGGAGTGACGAGGTAGTTGTCAACGTCCACAATACCATTTCTCCCTTATATTCTGTATTTTCATTTATCTTCAGACTATGTTCCTAGTTCCATACTTGTTGTATCTTAGTAAAACTCTGTAGTAGCTCGTGACTTGTGACACCCCGATTTCGGGCTGGATTCGGGATGGTATCCCTGTTTATCACTTTTATTCTGCATTTATGGTTACATTATACATGTTTTAGACTTATTCTTGTTAATAACTGTTAAAAATGAGGTGTTAATGTTCTGGTGGCTGGCCTCACCTTCACGAGAGGCGCCATCACGACCGGGTGGGAATTGGGTCGTGACAGGATGGGAGCCACACTAAGGTTATATTTATTCCTTCAAGGCTTCCAGTGCTCGTATCTAGCTTTACTATTTTAGGGTGCACCATCTACATGTCTCACGAGGAGATCTATTAGCATATTTGCAATATCCTTTGGAAATGTCAACTAAAGAAAACAATCCATTCAATATTTTGGGCTACTCTAACCATATCCGAATCGTGATATCCCGTCCTCTTCTTAATCAACACTCGTTACCCCACAATATGGTATAACTGAGATGGGTATGGACAATTATATATACCTCTGTTACAGTTATGGCTATGGCGTGATACAGCTTGTTCAGACTTATACATTGTTTAGATGCGAGATTCTGAACACATAGAAAATTTTGAATGTTGAAATTGGATTCTAAGGCTTATGGGCTAGGTTAATTTAAGAAATTTCACTCGTGTTGTGTTATCAGATCTACATGGGATAGGGTGACATGGGATCACCCCGGGTATGTGCATGGTTGTCACGACCCAAACCGATGGGCCTCGACGGACACACGGTACCATACTCAATCGATTACCAACATAATGTATTTTTTATGCGCACTATCATAGATAACTAAGCCGGAAGGCTGCTGAGAGATAAGTAGAATACAACATGTGATACCAACATATACATAAGACATATGAGCCTCTAAGGCAGAAATAACCACTCGTACACTGAACATAATTCGGCAAGGCCATGCAATCTTTTACGTATATGATATCTATCTACAAACCTCTATGAATACATAATTTTTATAAAGCTCGGGACAGAGTCTCGCGATACCAAACAATACACATCTAAATCATACTAACCAAACAAGAAACTCCAAAGCAAATGGAGTGCACCAACATATTCCGCTGAGCTGATAGCCTACTTGGAGGGCTCTTGACCTTTCTATCGGGACCTGTGGGCATGAGACGATACCTCCCTAGGAAAAATGGACGTCAGTACAAATAATGTACTGAGTATGTAAGAAATGAAAATCAGAAAATAATAGACACGAGAGAAACTTCGAGTAAAAGACTCGACATGTACGTTTGCATAGCTCTGTGAATCATTTCATTTTTTATAATGTCATGCATATGCATATAAATGTCGTTCCATGCATGGGTATATGTGTTCATAACATCATCAAGCCTCTGAGAGCATCCTGTCATATCATTTCGACCACTGTGGGCAAGTCATCAACATACACTAGCTGATCAGGTGGTGGTATGTATATTATGCCGTAACCTTTTCCCATACCCCATATACCTGTATATATATAAATATGTATGCATATATAACACCATCTAGTCATGAGTCAAGGTACATGAATGTAATGCATGAGAAATACGTCAATAAAATCTCTTGGAGTGTCATAAGATCATTATGCCTTTGAATAATATCTTGAAGTAAACTTTTTCGACTTACGTATTTTTCTGAGACCCATGAACTTATGATAGAATAATATAACACATGGAGAATCGAGAACATAAGCATCTCTAGCATTTCCATGAATAGAGTCATTTTTGGAAATTGCGCATTTGCTTGTTTCATTTGTGTCGTATAGATCATGCCAAAATAAAGAAGTGATAGTCTTAACATACCTGAACCGATTCTCTTTTTGCGAAAACACGTAACGGAGGACCAAAGTAGGGAAGAATCCGTATGATTTTCTTGAGAAAGATTGCACCGTGCTCCCTTAGAATTTGTAATTCACGTTGCAATAGTATTGTAAAGGGTCACATGAACTGTTTTTGGAGAATTCCATTCTCCAGAAAGCATTTCTAATCTTTTAGTGATGAGGGAACGTTATTTGCTTAATTTAGAAGTCTTATGCCTTACCAATAAAGAGATAAAGAAAACTTAATTCATTAAAGGCATTATATCTCTATGCCAAATCCAAGATTCCTTATGTGTTAATAAGTTATCATATTTCTTATGACTCATTTTGCATATTTTGCCATCGTGCACATTTAATTAAGAGTCACCTAATGGCTCTTATATGGCTGGCACCTCATGCCCTTAATCTTTATCCAATATAATTTCTTAATTAATTGGGTAATATCCCATTATCCAATAATAACCAATCATCCACATAATCAAGATTTACTTCGAATTACTTAAAATACTATCCACTTCTAACATATCGTGTACAATCTTACTATCATAGTTATGTAGCACCTTATATGGCACTAGTCCAAAAATATAGAGTATTAACGCTTGGCCCGTATTTTATCCTAACATGCCAAGCTTGGGCGAAAACTAATTTTCTTTGACTTGCTTCCCCTCTCACCTTCACGAATTTACCCATCACTTGTTTGAAATAGCATAATCCTTATAATATCTAAATAATCTTTTCCTTGGACTTATTTCAATTACATTATGACAAATTCAACGTTCAATACTACAAGGTGTAACATCATCGTAATTTAATACTATGAAGCGTAACATCATTGTAATATATCGTAGTAATATAATGTACCATTATCATAATATAATATTGCAGGACGTAATATATATGTAATATTGCGGGACGTAACAATGGTAAGGATACTAGGCGATTTCATGGCTTAGGAACAACTCTTTGCACGTTCGAGGACGAACGTATATTTAAGTGGGGAGAATGTAACCACCTGACCAGTCTTTTTGAGTATTTGAACCTTGATCGGTAGTTTGGGGGAACGAGTAGCTCTGTATAATGTATTACGACTTGTGTACAAAATTTGAGTTCATTCCGAGTTGATTTGGTATATTTCGACGTGAGTTTTTGGAAGATAAAAGTTCATTAAGTTTGATTTGAGGTGTATTTCATTGTTTCGATATTGTTATGTATTTTTTGAGGCCTCTAGTAGATTCATATTATTATATGGAAATCGTTGGTATTTGACGACAGGGTCACGAGGGGCTCAGGTGAGTTTCGGATAGGTTTGGGTTGTGTTGCCCTCGTTTTCCTCATGTTTCGACGTCGTTTATTCAAGCATTAATGGTACCATATTGAACAAATGAGCTCTGATTGCTGTTTTGATTGAAGCATTACATCTGTATCATAATTATGGAGCCATAGAAAAAGGAATCATTAAATTTGGATATCGTGTGAGGATTTCATGGTCATTTTTCTAACAATTGGGTTGTCAGATTTTTCAAATTAATCACGAAATTGCCACTGACTACGTATTAAAAAATCTACACTATTTTCAAATATTGAAACCAACTTATCTCCTTAAAAAGGAATCCATTGTAGGCATCAAAAGTGAGTTTTGAGATCTTTTGGCACAAGAAACGAGGCAGGACAATATTAAATTGAGGGTTTTGTTCATTTAACATACTTTGAGTTGGGAAGCTCCGAATTGTGCAATTTTCGAGGCAATTTTCAGCATATGAATTGGGGTAAGTGTTCACTACTCTATTTTGGTTATATTTCATGAATCTATCTTTGATTTTAGCTTTTGGTTGATGAATTTTAAAGAAAAAATTGGGGTTTTTGACCGATCCGAAGTTAGATTTGAGTGAGACGAGTATGGTTGAACCCGTAATTGAATGAGTTGATTTATTTTGTGAGCTTTGTCGGGTTCCAAGGTACAGGCCTGGGTTGCACTTTTTGGCCCATTTTGGTATGTTGATTAAAGATTTGACCTTTTTTGATTGAGATTTGTTCCTTTAGCATTGTTCGACATATTTGAGTTGTTTTTTATTAATTTGAAGACGTTCAGAGGTCGTAACGCGCGTGATGGCAATCTTGGAGCATCGCTTTGCTTGCTCGGCGTCGGAATTTAGCTTGTTTAAGATAAGTAACTCTTCTAAACTTAGTGTTGAGGGTATATACCCACGAATTATGTGTTATGTGATTACTGTTGAGGTGACGCATATGCTAGGTGATGGGCGTGTATGCGTGCACCTTGTGTGTTATGACTCTATTGTTTCCTGGGCACAGTTTAGTGGCCCAGTTTGTTGATATTTGTGTTTTTCACCGTGCGATATGTAAATGAGCTATAAATCACGTTTTGGCTTTATGCTGATACTGTTGGGACCCCTAGCGGTTGTTTCTTCCTATCATCGCATTGATTTCATTGATATTTCGTATTCAGTCGCATTCATGAATTCATATCATATCTCACTCTTAGTTGTTACTTAGTGATACATCATATCATTATTCCGGGTCACTTTTGATGACATTGTGAGCACGTGGGTGAGATTGGAGAGATTGATGGCTGAGTAAGGCCATGAGCCTGGTTATGAGTGGCAGTTATGGGATCGAGCTGCACACCGCATCATCTTTTATTGATCTAAGACTGAGTGAGGCTGAGGGCCAGATTGATTTATGCTATGATTGGCTTCTTATAGTGCTTGGGATGAATGAGCCCATCCAGAGTCTACACACCCCAAGTGAGAGCAGTTAATTATATTCAGGGAGGGATCTTTCCTTGGTATGGAGATGGATCTTCTCCATGAGGCCGGATTGGCCTGTTTCCTTGGTGCTGGGTGACTTATAGTCAATGATGTATATATTTAGGGATGGATCTTTCCTGGGTCGTATGGACCATATATAATACCTTATTGTTGATTATGATGAGTGAAAGGTGTGATATAGTAAGGATAACATTTTACACCTATTTATATGTGGTCATAGAGACGTATCTCACACTTGTTATCTGGAAAGAAAATGAAACATCTTATTTATGGTGAAAAAGAGCCTTGGAAAAGAAAATACAATTTTTCAAACTATCTCATATTTCACAATGTTTTCGGTAAAGAATTTGGGTTTTCACTAATACTCTTATAAGGCGGATTTTGGGAAAACTATGAAAAAGATGAACACTTTATCTCTAAGTTACTTCCTTATTTATATGCTTTACTTTGTTATGAACTATTATTGGATATTGGTGTTGGACCCGACCTATGCTCTAGCTCGTCACTACTTTCAACCTGAGGTTAGGTTTGTTATATTTTGAGTACATGGGGTCGGTTGTACTCATACAGCACTTACTACACATTGCGTGCAAACCCTGAATGTTGATGTTGTTACATTTGATGGTTGCTGGATTCGAAGGCGTACTTGTGTTCCTGGTGTAGTGTGACGACCCAACCGGTCATTTTGAGCTTTTGCACTTTAATCGCCAGTTCTCAGGCAGGACTTGCACCGTGTAATGTATTATGACTGATGTAGATCGTTGGTTTGGTTTTCAGGAAAATCAGATTGAATTTGAACAAACAGTCTCAATGGAAAGCTTTGAATTTAAATGGGTTTGACCAAGGGTTGACTTATTTGTGTATGAGATCGGACCGAAATTTTTTTTATTTGGTTAGCTCCGTTAGGTGATTTGGGAGTTGGGGCATGATCAAAATGCATTTTGAAAGTCCGTGGAAGGTTTACGCTTGAATTGGCGAAAGTGAGATTTTGGCATAGGTGAGATTTTGATATAGAGGTCGGAATGGAATTCCGAGTGTTGAAATAGCTTCATTATGTCATTTGGGATGTGTGTGCAAAATTTTAGGTCATCCGGGCATGGTTTGATTGGGTTTTTGATCGAAAGTGTAAACCCTAAGTTTTTGAATTCAATGAGCTTTGGGTAATTTGATGTTGTTTGAGGTGTTTTGACGATTGGAACAAGTTTGAATGATGTTATGGGTTATGTTGGTTGCTTTGGTTGAGGTCCCGGGGGCCTCGGGTGAGTTTCGAATGGTCAATCAGACCAATTTCTATGTTGAGGAGTTGCAGAAATTGCAGTAGCAGTTGCAGTCAATTTTTAGCCTTCGCTATCACGTGAGGTCCCTCTCAATCGCGTAGAAGGAATATGGGCTGACCTGAGTTTGGCCTTCGCATTCGCATTTGAGGTCTCGGGTTCACGGAGGGCCCTGAGCTTGTGCTTCGCGTTCGTGTATAAGTAATTGTCGGTCTAGTGTTTTGCTCTTCGCGTTCGCATCATTGGGGGCACCTTCGCGTAGCTCTGGGATTTAAAGCATCGCGTTCGCAACATCATCATCGCGTATGCATAGTGTTAATTTGAGAGGTGGAAATTTAGTGCTTCGCGATTGCAAGACTTGGGCCGCAATCGCGATGAAGTAATGGTCGGTGCTGGGCAAAATGTTTTAAGTCACTTCATCCGCGATTTTGGGTCATTTTCCCTCCATGGTTGACCATTTTAAGAGCTTCTTGGTGGAGATTAAAGAGGGATTCAAGGGGAATCAATTGGAGGTAAGATTTTTGAACTTAAAACCCATTTTAATTGTGAAATCCACCTAGAAATTCATGGAAAGTAAGCCTAAAATTGAAGAACTAGGGCGTGAGAAATTGGACTTTTAAATTGGGATTTGAAGGACCATTTGAGTTCAGATTTGAGATTTTGATATGTATGAACTCGTTGGAGGATAAGTAACCCATTGATGTGAGAATTTCTGACTTTTGGTAATTTCGGGATTTGTGCCCGTTATTGATTGTTTTCGCTTGGGCTTGATTCCTTAGCATATTGTATTGTATTCCCTCTTATTTTGGGTAGATTCGATGTGCGTGGAGGTCGATTTGAGGGGCAAAGGCATCACGAGCTAGAGATTTTGCCAGTTCAAGGTGAGTAATGATTGTAAATGATATTCTGAGGGTTTGAAACCCCAGATTGCACATCGTAATGCTATATTGAGGTGAATTGCACGCCAGATAGCGAGAGTGGGGTAGAGCACCATTGGGGATTGTGACTTGGTCCATCCCGATTGATGATTTTACCGTGTATTTGACTGAAACTTACTTGTTATCATCATGATTTGGGCTGATTGCCATATTTGCGCTTTGTGCCAACTATTTGAACCCTTCAGAGATTTTTATCACTGTTTTGACTTACAATTTGAACTCTATCCTGTTGATATCAACTGTTTTATAAACTTTGCCACTTTTATTCAGATTTGAAATTTAAATGATATTTCTAAATGATGTTTTGGGCTGAGGACTACTATTTTACTAATGCCCGTGAGTCTTGTGATGATTTTCAAACTGAGTGAGGCCGAGGGCCATATGTGAAGATATGCTTAGTGTTATGAGGCCAAGGGCCTGAGATGAATTTTTATGCCACAAGGTGGCTTGGGTGATGTGAGACCGAGTGCCAAGAGATATGCCACAAGGTGGCTTGATATTGCGCTTGGGCCGTAAGGGGCCCCTCCCGGGGTCTACACACCCCTAGTGAGTGCCGTCGACGATATATGGATCGGGCTACATGCCACATCGATATTTAGATTGGGCTGCACACCACATCGATATATGGATCGGGTTGCATGCCGCAACGATTACAATATGATATTATTTTGAGAGTCATTTGAGAGAGAGAGCCCGAGGGGCTGAGAGTTTTATGAGAGTGAGCCCGAGGGCTGGTACTGTTCTGAGATATTGCCCGAGGGGCGAACCTTTATGTGTTTATCTTTCGTATTTACTTGTCATTTTTCCTACTATACTGTAGTATATGTGTCCGAGGGGCGGATTTTCTGTGCTTATCGGCACTAACTGTTTTGCAATCATTGTGTATCTGTTGAAAAAGTCATTTTCAAAAGAGGTTTAGACTGAGCTAAGATATTTTCTAAAGATTTCACAGTTTCACTGCTTTTCTCAAAGGGTTTTACACTGCTTCTATACAATATGTTTGTTTCTTTACGTGATACTTAGTTTACTTCATGTACTTTGTGTGCAGATGCAGGTATTTATACACCCGATAGCGGGTTTTGGCTGATCGGAGGCAGGGTTGTCGGAGTTTAGCATGGTGGCTGCCAGCGTTCGTAGCACCGCTTTTTCTCCCTTATGTTCATCATTCCTGTTATGTTAATTCGGTCCTTTAGTTGTGTTTGCACTCTAATAGCTGCTCATGACTTGTGATACCCCGATTTAGGATGTGTTTGGGTTGTATTCCGCACTTAATAAATAAATCCTTGTTTAGACTGTGGTTATTTAATTATGTTAAAACTTATGAATCAATATTTAACTATTCTGAAAAGGCAAAATGGGTTGGTTGGCTGGCCTTGTCTTCACGAGAGGCGCCATTACGACCGGAACGGGGTTTGGGTCGTGACAAGCTGGTATCAAAGCCTAGGTTACTAGGTCTCACGAGTCATGAGCTGGTTTAGTAGAGTCTCGTGGATCGGTACAGAGACATCTATATTTATCCTCGAGAGGCTGCAGAACCTTTAGGAAAAATTCATATTCTTGAATTCTTATTATGTGTCCTGGATTCAGCTTGAAAAGTAACTCTTGCAATTCCTTCCACACGTTCGTATGCGCGCATGAGCGCTAAGTATATGATGTTCCTTGATGGCTTGTGATTCCCTGATCGAGGGGCAAGATGTAATCTCTATGAGTTTATGTTGGGCCAGTCTATAGGACATGAGGCCGGATCTTTGCCTATGGCTTGAGCACCGAGGTGCTGATTATGTGAACAAGTGTTTTTGAACTTATATGTTCGGTAGTGTCCCTATTATTGGATGTGATGGCCGTGGTTATGTGATAAGTATGTTAGTACTACAAGATGTATCTATATGACGTGGGAGTGACGAGAAAGGCCTGTTGAAGTATAGGGGAACTATTAGGTGCTGGAATTCCATCTTGATTTGAGGAATAACCCCGAGTTATGGACGTATGAAGGATCTTTTCATGTTTCCCAATTGAGAGTGAAGTAATTTTCATGTTGCGGTATGAGTCCAGACTCAGGAAGATCAAGTGACTGCGTAATGCTTTTGACCGTGAGAGGTATACAGAAATGTTAGTTTGAGGCAAAGTAGGTGGGTTATCTCCTGCGGAGTGTTTTAAGGCTATGTGATCCTTATGTTGTCTATTAGAAGATCTTATTTACAAGTGAAGAATATGTGTTAAAATCTAAATTGGGTTGCCTAGAGAATGAGCTTGACTGTTGCAAGGGTGAATGCGAAATTTGCAGAAGATTTAAAGTACCAGATGGTCTGTGTTTCTTGAGTTTATGAAAGATTGAGTTTAATATCACTATGATATTATGGAAACAACAGAGTATATGCGTTATGAGTTATTGGGTGTGCTTTGATCTATGGCTTCGGGCCAAGTGGGGGAGTTTGCTATTGATTAAGCTGATTGCACGATTAGGTGCTATATTGGTTCCAGTTTGAGTCCTGTTGGTAAGTCAGCGATGGCTCACGGAGATTGAAGTCGAGGATGGCTTGAGTGAAGGAAAATTTTGACAAGGTTATATGGTGCTTCGTAGGTTTGTGAGAATCACAGGATGTCTTAAGTTGTTATTGGTAAAGAATGCTCGATGCATAGAGCAGGATGATGATTGTTTGTATTGGGATGAGGTCGTATCCTACTGTTTCAGAGTGCTAATAAGGCACGAGTGGTCCTGTTCGTTTGATCAGGCTAATTGCAGTGTAAATAGAGTAAATGACTCTCGAGAATGGTTCTAATGTGTTAAAGATTCTACATGTAACCATCAGGAGTGTTAAAGTTGTATACGTAGTTAGAAACTGAGTTTTATTTGAAGAGGTCAAGACTTGTGCTATTTCTATATTAATTATGGGATTCTATGTATCAGCATCAGTAAAGTAAAGGTAATGGATTTAGATTCACAGGAAGTTCTTTAGAGTAAAGTATTCTGGAATGTGGTGTTTCCGAGAATGTTTAAGAAAGTATTCAGCGACATATGAGCCTTAGACAGTGTAGCTTTATGCGTGGTTCTATGTAGTAAGTCTGAGTTGAGGATTGTGGTGCTACAACAAAAAGGAAATATCAAGTTGAAGATGAATCATAAGGAAATTTAGATAGATGGGGTAATTTGGTAGTAGACCGGACCGATATGGTAAGGACATGATTTATTCCTTGTGTATGTTCGAGTTAATGAGTTCCTACATGTATTTTGCGACTTCCTTAGCTTTGTTGAGTTTGAAAGATTCAATCCTAGTAGGTTCGATTGGTGCATGGGGAACTCAAAGGGTTCTTGATAGTTTTTACTGCGGTTTAGAGATGTATATTTTCTATAGGAATGCAGAGCATGGGATGTATAGTGATTTTCTTCTAGGTGGGACCAATGAAAAGTTATTGACTAGTTGAGTACATAGATATTTTTGGCTCGGAAGGGAGATGAAGTTCTCATGTTATCCTAGGGGGTATAATATATGCAATATGTTGTGGAGGATTGAGATTTTGTGTGTGTAAGGTTACGGTTCATTTCTGAATGCAAATTCATAAAATTCTTAGGCAGCACGGGCAGATTGAGGTGATTAGAGAAATGAGCTTCAGATGATTAGGGTGAATGATCTTCAGATGATTAAGGGAATGGTATTGTTAATCATATTGATTTGACGAGGGTATATGTTTCAGAAAAGGCAATGTGATTAAGTTGATAGTACTTTGGTAGTACTGCGGCGTTTCTTTGTTAGATCGACTGCTGATATTCGAGTTTGCTTGATGGCATAGGGGAATTTTAAAATATTTTTCATGGAGTGGTTGGGTACTTGAGGTGTGATATGTATTCGGACGACGGAATTCAGGATTAGGTATGGTGATTTGTGTACTACATGGCGTTAGAGACAAGAAGTTCTCATATTCTGGCTATGTTGGGGTTGTAGATCGTGTGTATCGGCACTGTTTAGTGACAATCGGGGTTTGGATCCCCATGCGGATCTTTTGTTGCTTGGGATATTAGATCTTGGATGTGATATTGGGTTTAGGCTGGTTGTCTCCTTGTTGAGAAATTTTGGGATTTTGATGTTAAATTGGATATTTTTGAGTAGGCTTCGCTCCTTTAGCATATTTTAATGATATGTACTGATTGTGGCTAGATTTGGAGCATCCATAGGTTGATTCATGCGGGTGAGGCATCGCGGGCTAGAGTTTGGACCGGATAGAGGTGAGTAATGATTGTAAATGATGTTCTGAGGGTTTGAAACCCCGAATTGCACATCGTAGTACTATATTGAGGTGAGGCACACACATGATAATGAGCGTGGGGTCGTGCACTATTGGGGACTGTGAGTTGGTCCATCCTGATTGATGATTTTACCGCGTATTTGACTGAAATCTAATTGTTATCATCATTATTTGGGCTGAATGCCAGCTACTTGAACCCTTTGGCTATTTTTGTTGATATTTCCTCACTGTTTTGACTTTATACTTGAACTCAGTCATGTTATTTTTCACTGTTTTCAAAACTTAGCCATGTTTACTTTGCTTTAACACTTCAAATGATATTTCAAATAATATTTTGGGCTGAGCATCATGTTTTACTGTTGCCCGAGTGGCTTATGTGATTTATGACTGAGTAAGGCATAGGGCCTGTGTTGTGAGGATATCTTTTTGGGTCGAGCTGCATGTCGCAGCGGTGATACACTGATTCTGATTATGAGGCTGACGACATGAGATATGTGCGCCATGAGGTGGCTTGTTGATATGAGGCCGAGAGCCTATAGATGATGTCAAGAGGTGACTTGATATTGCGCTTGGGCCGTAAGTGGACCCTCCAGGAGTTTGCACACCTCCAGTGAGCGCGGGTACCCATTGTTATGTGAGATATAGCTTGAGGGGCTGATATTGTTCTTTGTGATTGCCCGAGGGGCTGGTATTGTTCTGAGATATTTTTCGCGGAGCGAATTTGTTGACATTGTGCCCGAGGGTCGAACCTTATGTGCTTATCTTTCTTATTTGCATGTCAAGTACCTGTTTAACTGTGTATTTGTGCCATAGGGGTGGATTTATGTGTTTATAAGCACTAATTGTTTTGCATTCATTTGCGCAACTGATGAAAAAGTCATTTTTAAGAAGTTTAAACGGAGCTAAGATATTTTAAGTGATTTTACAGCTTCATTGCTTTCTTACTAGTTTTTTGAACTGCTTCTATACAACATGTTGATTCACTTTTCCTGATTTCTTACCATTCAGACTCTAATTATGATTATTACTCACTAAATTGGAGCACTCACTTTACTCCCGTCACCATGTGTGTAGATTTAGGTAATTTTGAACCCGGTAGCGGGTATTGGCTGATTGGAGGCAGAGTCATCAGAGTTTAGCAAGGTAGTTGCCGGCATTCGCATCACTGCTTTTCTCCATCTTCACCATTCAGACTTTTCAATTGTATTTAGACCCTAGTAGATGCTCGTGACTTGTGACACCCCGGTATCGGGCTGTGTTTGGGTTGTATTCCACACATTATACTATCTTTTGTTTAGTCTTTGGCTTATTTACTCATTCTTAGACTGATAGTTAATGTTTAACTGTTTAAAACTTTAATTGGGACTAGTTGGCAGGCCTCGTCTTCATGAGAAGTGCCATCATGATCGGGTCCGGGTTTGGGATCGTGACAGTACAGATCCTAATTTGTTAACATCTAGTACTTGGGATGTCATTAAAGATGTTGTAAAAATTTTAGAAAAATTTCATATAGCTACATTTGAGTTTCTAGAGCTTATTATACTACTATTGCAAATGGTTTACTACATATAGCTGAAATTTCTCTTTTACTCCACAACTTTAAGAAGAAAAAAGGATATAGTTCTGTTGTTGAATTTATGTTAGATAAATTAGGGAATATTTGTATCTTATTCCCCCCTATTTACCTAATTGTTGCTATGTTAGACCTTTCAATCAAAATGGCTACTTGTCGCCAATTAATCACTGCTTCATATGTTTATATGGATATTTGACCAACTGAAAACCCTCATGTTGAAACTTATATTTCTGGTCTACACAAACATTTATAAATATTATATAATTATTATGTTAACTTTGGTGATGCTTTTCCTTATGTAGAAGCAAATATTCCTTCATGTTCAGTTTCTACATCGGTATCTGGTGCTTTGCAGGATAATGATGGTGGTGAAGATTGTTTAATTTGGTCTACACTAGGAGAGCATCAACAAACAGTTGCAGATATATTGATGAACTCCAATTCTACTTGCAAAAGGCAACATATCCCCACACAAAGGAATTTCTACTGCTTGGTTGGTGGAGAACCAACTCAAATCAATTTCCTATGCTTTCGGCCATGGATCGAGATGTGCTAAATGTGCCGATTTCAATAGTTGCATCAGAATGCGCATTTACCCAAGCAAGGCAGCAGGTAGGTGATACTCGTCATTCATTGGGTAGCAACGCTTTAAAAATTCTAGTGTGCTTTAGAGATTCGATAAGATCAGAGCTGAAAAATCAAAGCGTGAAGAGGTAGATGAACCAGAGGACCAAGAAATTAGAGATATAACGGTTTATGGTTCTAATTCAAACAATACCGGAAATCAAGAACCTCACGGTAACATGGATTAACTTACCAAAATAATGCAAAGCATGTGATGTGCTCTTTCATATTTTTTATAATTATTGTAAACATTTAATTTACAAGTTCAGGAAAAAAAAATCAAAATAGATCCTTCGGAGTTTGATCTCTAAATATTTATCTTATTAAATAATTTTTTGTATCCACTTAGTTTCAATTTTAAAATTCAAATTTCAAATTTAAAACTTTAAAGTTTAAATGTTTAATTTTTTTGCCTTAAAATGTTTAATTTGTTTGCCTTAAACTTTAAACTTTAAATGTTTAATGTTTAAAGTTTAAATGATTAATTTGTTTTCCTTAAAATCAAATTATAAAAAAAATGTAAGTTCAAATCGAAACTTGGAAATTTTAGGAGAGGAGGAGGAGGGGCACCGGAACGGAGGCAGATGGGGTGGAAACGGAGGAGTGGGGAATGGATGTGTGTGAGTTAGAAGAGAAGCGGTGGGAAAGGAACACAGTGTGTGAGGAGAAGAGAGTGAGAGAGTTGACTGACCGACTTTGGTCGGTAAAGTACTGGAGCTCATTTTTAGATCTGGAATGAAAAGGTACTGACTGACTTCGGTCGGTAAAGTCGACAAGTACATTTAAATAATCGTTGACTGTGTTTGATCATATTTAACTGTCACAACCTCAATTTTCCTTCGTAGGATATCGTGATGGCACCTAGTCTCTAAGACTAGGTAAGCCTAACAAACATGCTAAAGTGAATGAAATAATAATTTAAAATTTTCAAAACTCAACAATATATAATAAAAAGGAAAATCTCTACAGCTCAATGTGTATATAAAAGCCAAAAGCATTCCTATACAACTATGTCCAGTAAAGAAGGAAAAATATAAAAAGGGATAGAAGGGGACTCTGAGGCCAACGGACATGGGCAGGTGTACCTTCTCCAAATACAAACTCAACTCACTAGTGCCGGGACTGATAGGAAGTACTTGGATCCGTACATAAAGATGTGCATAAGCATAGTTTGAGTATACCACAACGGTACTTGTAAGTACCAAGCCTAACCTCGGTAGAGTAGTGACGAGGTCAGGTCAAGGCCTTACTGAAAATAATAAGAAACATGACGAAAGATATAACAATACAATGGTAAAGAGAATGGAAATGAAACAAATAAGGAGTTTACAAAAATTTAACTATACAGAATCAAAGTAGATAATACAACATGGACGGAAACAAGGATTGTTATGTTAAGGAAACAAACAATCAAGGCAAGAACATCAAATAGAGAAAGATCAACAGGGGCCACTACCGAGGTACTGCCTCGTAGTCCCAAATCACAAAAGTAACCCATAGTCTTTTCTTATATCACCGCGCGAGCCTTAACATGTAGTTTTGAAAATCATTTTTCCTGAAATAACATCCCGTGTTTTAGCCCACCTTAGCACACTACATGGCTTTTAGTAGTTCCACTACTGGCCACGTGTATCAAGCCCATCTTATCTCAGTGCATGTGTTTTAACCCCAAAACCTTACACCACTTCATGTATTTCAATATCACAATGTATCAAAAATCGCACCTTAAGTGCCCAATATCACAACTTTCCAGAGAAACCAAACCATAATAAAATTTCAAAATAAGGAGCCCTCGGCTCAACTAGAATGTATTCCAAGCTCAACAATAACAACCAGAATAATAACGCAATAGAATTATATTTCACAACTTAACACTTTGCCTAAATTAGCATCACGGTCTTTGCAGCTCAATACCAATTTCAACAATAAGATATACCGAGAATAACAATTTCAAGTAAGAATTCAATAGTTAAATTGTAACGACCTGACCGGTCGTTTTGAGCTCTAGCGCATCGTTCAGCAGTTAGAGGCCATGAACAGCTTTATTTGAGGTATTATGACTTGTACGCGTAGTCGGAATCGAATTTCGGGAAGTTTAGAGTTGATTTGGGAAGAGAATTCTCATTTCGGAAGCTTAAAGTTGAAAGAATTCACTAAGAATGGAATTTCAAGTAAACAACCTCGGAATTAGGATCTGAAGGTTCTAGCAGGTTCGTATGATGATTTCGGACTTGGACGTATGCCCGGATCAGGTTTTGGATAACTCGGGAGCGTTTTGGCACCTATTGTAGAAGTTAGCTTTTGGGAAGGAATTTCATAAGTTTGGCTTGAAGTGTAATTCAGTGTTATCGATGTCCGTTTTTTATTCCGAGACTGGGAGCAGCTCCGTATAGTGATTCTAGAGTTGGGAGCACGATCGGAAGTGAATTCGGAGGTCCGTAGGTCATTTTGGAGCCATTTCGCTAAAGATAGAAATTTGAAGGTTTTTGAGAAGTTTGACCAGAAGTGGAATTTTTAATATCGGGGTTGGAATCCGATTCCGAAAGCTGGAGTGGGTCCGTAATGTCAAATATGACTAGTGTGCAAAATTTGAGGTCAATCGGACGTGATTTGATAGGTTTAAGCATCGAAACTAGAAGTTGGAAGTTTTAAAGTTCATAAAGCTTGGATTGGAGGTTGATTTATGATTTTAGCATTGTTTGATGTGATTTGAGGCCTTGAGAAAGTTCGTAATGTGTTTTGAGACTGGTTGGTGTGATTGGTCGGGGTCCGGGGAGCCTCAGGTGTCTTTCGGGTTGTAATCGCGCTCTTATTTGATGTTTCAACGTCGTTTCTTTGGACATAAAGGGGTACCATATTAATCAAATGAGCTCCAAATAAATTTTTTATTGAACCACTAGATCCGTATCGTAATTTCGCAACCATATCAAAAAGATTCATCGGATTTGGACATAGTATGAGGAAGTTATGCTCGTTTCCATGTCGAGAAAAGTGCTGGCTGCTGTCATAACCGCAGAAGCGGAATAGCAAAAGCGGAAAACCTAGAAAATTAGTATTCTTGGAATTTGACCATGGGTAATCTTTATCTCCGAAAATTTTTGGAATCCGAGCAAGTGGGCCCGAGGGCATTTTTGTCAACTTTTCGAGCGGGGTTAGGAATTGTTATAAATTGGATTATAATGAGTACCTTAGCATATATTAATGGGTTTGCATAATTATTGGCTAGTTTTGGAGCGTTGTGCATTGATTCGAGTCTTCGAAAGGGCGTGGAATGCTGGTTATGGATCTTCAGAGCAAGGTGAGTCTCCTTTCTAACCTTGAAAGAGGGAATTGTCCCCATAGGTAAAATAATTGGTTATGTGCTCCTATTTTTGGGGTCTACGTACGCACGAGGTGACGGGAGTCCGTACGTAGCTACTATTATGCCATTGTCCGCGTAGTTTAGGACCCAAGAGCATGTTGTAGTTGGATTATTTGTGAACTTATTGACAGCTTGAATTGCTTAAATTATGTTGAATTAGTAAATAAATTTCTAAAAGGATTAAACTTCATCTTCTTAAATTGTTAAAAGAGAATTAGCTTTTCTTTGAATAATTGCTCCATGTTGACTTCTTGATTGAATGTCTCTATGTGTTTATTATTGGAACGGGCCGAACGCCTCAACATATTAAATAGATGCATCTATGGTTCGCGACGTTCAACCCTCGGCAGTGCAGAATTTACATTTTTGTTGGAGCGGGTCGTCGACCTCGGCATGATTTGCGCATGCTTGTATTGGTGCCTTGAACTTATTAAAGTTATTATTTCCCTTTCATGGCTTGAGAATAATCGGATAATAACGAAAAGGAAATTTGAAAATTTCCAATAAAAGAAATAACTGTTTACTTGTTTCCTTTTATTGGACAAAAATCATGTATGTAAAAATCCACAGTTTAATATATATTGGATAGATCATTATTGGACCATTAGTAAGCGTCAAAGTTTACCATCTCGTCCCTACTTGTTCGAGATTAGACAGAATACTCATTGGGTACACATTGTTTTCGTACTCATACTACACTTCTGTGCATTTTTGGTGCACATGCATATGCATCTTTAGCGGCCTACTGGGCAAAGTAGCACAGCTGATACGGAGACATAGGTGAGTTGCACTTCTCGAGGAGACCCGCAGCTAGCAGAGTCTCTTTCAGTTTTCTACATTCATTTCTGTCCAATATTGTATACCAAACGATTGTTGTATTACAATAATTCTTAGAAATTGCTCATGTACTTGTGACACCGGGTTCTGGGATGATTTTTTTTGGATTATTAAAGGTTTAGTTTTTGTTAATGACTTCGCGGTTATTTTTGTAAATTTTATTATTCGTTATTTAATGTATAAAGAAAAATGATTTTAGATAATACAAAAAATTGGAATGTAATTAAGTATTTTGGTTGGCTTGCCTGACAGCTGTGTCCGGCGCCACCACGACCCTTAGTGGATTTTGGGTCGTAACAACATGGTATCAAAGCACTAGGTTCTCGTAGGTCTCATGAGTCATGAGAAAGTCTAGTAGAGTCTTGCGGATCGGTACAGAGACGTCTATACTTATCTTCGAGGGGCTATAGGGCTGTTAGGAGTACTTCCCTTCTTGATTCCTTATCGTGCGATTTGATTCCTATGAGGCTTATGCCTTTGTTTCATTCCTACTTAATCTTATGCGACGCGAAGTGCTTGTTATACATAGAGAATTGAAGAATTGTAATGGTACTACGAATGTGATGCGGGGTATTTCTCCCGATGGGGTTGTGTTAGCTATTATCGTCGCCTTGTGGAAGGATATTCTATTGTTTCAGCTCAGTAGCGGTCTTCTGAAAGCCTTAAGGCTAGGCACATATTGCCAGGATGCTTATGAACGATTATTCTGCGGTATTGATATGATGTTAGGATGTTTGCCTACGTGTAGAGCCAGTGAATGACTTGAAGGGAGGTTTACTCAGTGCATGATCTAGATATTCGATATTTTATTCCTGGAAAGGGGAAGGTAATCGGGCTAAGAATGTTCAGGTTTGGGTTGATGAGGTCTCGAGACTCGGTATTTGCTAGCGTGGTGGAAGTTTTCTTCTATGATGAGGTGTTATTGTCCTTATTGAATGTACTAGATTGGCCGGTGTTATGATCTTCTACAATTCGCCTTTGGAGCAGGATATTGCAGGTCGGTATTAAAGAAGTGACTATTAGATTTCGCGAGGCAAGATGATTCAGGGTCGAATTGACATTTATAATATTGGCAGCTCGAGAGAGATGATCACCGGGAAAATTTAAATTTAGTAGCGATTTATGGATTCAAGTGCTACGAAGATAGATTTTATTAAGGCGACAACTGAGTAGCAAAGGATGAGGAAAGATACGTGGAACGTGTCAGACGGTGGCTAAAATTCCCAGAAGGCCAGGTGTATGAAGTAAAGATCAAGTAGTTGGTTAAAGAAGTGAGTTTTACCAAAGTGGGAGAGTGGCGGAGTTATATATGGGAATTGTGGTAGCATGACTACGGACCTTAAGGAGAGTTTGGAATGATTTTAGAATTTCAGAGATTAGCGGTTGAGGCCTACATAGTTAACTTGAAGCATAGACCATTATGCGGCAGGAGATTTGATATAACGGGAAAGAGCCGCTTGAAATGAAGAAGGATACAATATAACTTTGAATTGGAAGGATATTGCCGCACATCCAAAAGATGTCCACGAGTGGTAATTGGACTAGTGTAGATAGAGAGTGAGTTCGGACTGAGGATGAGTCATCGATGTCGTAGTGATGGTACCCGTGCATCGGCGTTGGAAGATGTTGGGAAGTGATTTTCACATGTAGGTTATTCCCGATGAGCAGGTTAGCGGTCGCGTGGTTGGCGAAGCTTCTGCAAGGAATTCTATCGGTTGTTCGGCAAGGAGATCGGTCGTGAAAATGTGGTTGATGATTTAGAGTTCAAAAGGGGTTTTGTAGGAAGATTTAGAGAATTTTTGGCGGTTGACTGCGCAAGGTTATGTCAATAAGAGATAAAGAACCCTAGTAAATTTCAAAATTTTGTAATAGTGGCTTCAAGTTAAGTGGAAGAGTCCCACCACCTATGATTGGGTTGCATGGTTAACTACATGCGAGGTTTTCCGGTTGTTAGCATATTTTTGGGTTATTTCGGCTACGGGAAAAGAACATAAGTGGTGATTTTAACAAAGGAATTGTTAAAAGGGTGCTATGGTTGGCCTTATTGGCTCATGTTTACACTTGGGGGAAAGATTCGGAAATTGTGCTTTGTATGGGTGCAGATTTTAAGGGAAGTAATTCTGCCGGGTGCTTCGTCGAGAGTATACTCATGTGCTATTAGATTCATGGAGTTGATCATATTTGGGGCCAAGACAGAGCAGGTGGCTCTCTACAACGGTCCTAGAAGATTCGAAGGGGCAATGTGTGGTGCCTAATGATTGCGAGCCTATAAGTACAGTTAAAAATCAAGCTTTGTAGCAACTTATGAGATGGTGCCCAGGATGTTCTATGATGTTTTGACTTATAGTGTAGAACTTGAGAGGAAAATGAGAAAGGACTTCGGATTCACGGAAGGGTTAGCAAAATGGGATATCAGTTGAGGGTGCGAAGGTGCGCACAAGTAAGATATGAAATGGTTCATGGGATTTGAGACAGCATGGTCTCGCAGTTCAATGTCACTCGGGGTGAGTGCAGATAGAGTGTGGTAAGTGTTGAATATAGTTATTATTGTTTCGATGGCAATCAAGGATAAATTGGATGAAGGTGGATTGGCTAGCCATCGTTGAATTGGCATATCGAGGTTAGTGATCAAGTTATGCGTGTGATTTGTGGCAGTACATGTGAGGCTTGTCGGCTGCCATGATTGATATTATTCAGAAGCATTCTACTGTTATGGCTTGTTATGTGGAAGCGGATTCCGGAGGGGCTATGGTGCCTTAGACCACTACTTAGATGTTTGTATATTCTATGGTTATAAGGATTTGCCCGTGTGTTGCTATGTTTCTCCTGAAGTGGGTTCAGTTAAAAGCTTTTATATGATGAAGTGTTAACCTATTAGTGGTTCCAGAGTTATGATAAGAATCATGTTCTACCGTATAATGGCATGTTCGGTTCAATGAGTAGTATGGAATTTGAGGTGAGGATCAAGGTTGCAGTTGGGTGCTGACAAGGATGTCACGAGCTCAGATGAGCACGAAAGGAGTTTCGATATTTAATGTAGGTTGGTATTGTCTTAAGTGTCACATGAGATCGGTGGATGCATTTAAATGTGAACAGGGGCGTTATAGCAGGCCAGACGTGGTCATATCAGCAATGCACTCTTTATGGAAGTGTAGTCGCGGTGTTATTTCGTTGTCCGCTATTTCATGTAATGATGTATTGCGCAGTGCGAGTTATGAGATGGCTTGGTGATTTTTTTTATGTATTGAGGTTCCGCATAGAGATGAGTTTATATGAGCAGGATGGCTCTTGAGATTCAGATCGTATATCACCCCTCAGTTGTGCTCGAGTTTGTGGATTATAGCGTTATATGTCTCCCACGAAATGGTATTATACACTTAGCGTTCTTATGTCCGATATTCGGTATTTTGTTGTAATGAGCAATTTAGCTCAATGTACATCTCCTTATGTGAGTTGCGTGTGTGGATCGGGTGGCACGCCACCATGGGTATGTTATGTGGATCGGGTGGAATGCCACCATGGTTATGGTGTGTGGATCGAGTGGCACACCGCCATGGTAATGTTGCTCGGATCGGGTTGCATGCCGTAACAGTGTGATGTTTAGTACAGTTCCCCATATATGTTTATTGTGTTATGTTTCTTCTTTTCTGAAGGAAGCTCATATTAGCTGTGTGATCGTGTCGCATGTATGATTCGCGAGCAGGGTAATTGAAATTCATTTTTAGAGATCATTTTCCTTTTTGTATCGCATTCTAATCGGTAGCCTATTGGAACATCATGGAATCATATGAGATTTTTGGTCATATCGGGGTGGCTTATTGCCTGAGCAGTTGTACTGGGTGAGTCAAGATTATTTGATTTAGGATTAGTGCAATCTGATTACGTGAAATATGTTAAGGAGCAAAGATCATTATTTGGTTTAGAATGAGGTAATATTTCTTGTCGGAAGTATAGACTCAATGATTGGTTTACTCGACAGTTGACTATGAATTTCTTCCCATCTCTTCCGTCGTGGCGGTATTCTAAAGGATAAAGTAAGACTTGCGTATGTCATGGGGTTCAATAGGGGCATCAAATTCATGGGATTTTGACTAAGTTGATAAGAAAGTGTTATTGTGGTCCGGTGAGTAAAGTGATGTTAGGTGCTAATTCAGCAAAGTTATGCAGCCATGTCTAGGTACATCGTGTAGTGATTGATAAGGTGATCTTATGTTGGAAACAGGTCGGGCATAGAATTCTGGATGTTGGAATTGGGCTCTAAGGCTCATTTGCTTGAATAAAAGGGGAATATCTTCAGAATTTATCTAGCTGATGTGTTCAACAGAGTTGTGGTAGCACGGGAAGGTGCATCAAAAGTTAAACAGTGATTTCGGACTACATTAGTGTAATTCTCAGCACGTTCGAGGACGAACGTATGTTTAAGTGGGAGAGAATGTAACGACCCGACCGGTCGTTTTGAGCTCTAGCGCATCATTCAGCAGTTAGAGGCCATGAGCAGCTTCTTTTCAGGTATTATGAATTGTACGCGCGGTCGGAATCTAATTTCGGGAAGTTTAGAGTTGATTTGGAAAGAGAATTCTCATTTCAGAAGCTTAAAATTGAAAGAATTCACTAAGATTGGAATTTTGAGTAAACGACCTCGGAATCAAGATCTGAAGGTTCTAGCAGGTTCGTATGATGAGTTCGAACTTGGGCGTATGCCCGGATCGGGTTTTGGATGACCCGGGAGCGTTTTGGCACCTATTGTAGAAGTTAGCTTTTGGGAAGGAATTTCATAAGTTTGGCTTGAAGTGAAAGTCAGTGTTATCGATGTCCGTTTGGGATTCCGAGACGGGGATTAGCTCCGTATAGTGATTCTGGAGTTGGGAGCGTGATTGGAAGTGAATTCGGAAGTCCGTAGGTCATTTTGGAGCCATTTGGCTAAAGATAGAAATTTGAAGGTTTTTGAGAAGTTTGACCAGAAGTGAACTTTTTGATATCGGGGTCGGAATCCGATTCCAAAATCTGGAGTGGGTCCGTAATGTCAAATATGACTTGTGTACAAAATTTGAGGTCAATCGGACGTGATTTGATAGGTTTAAGCATCGAAAGTAGAAGTTGGAAGTTCTAAAGTTCATAAAGCTTGGATTGGAGGTTGATTCATGATTTTAGCGTTGTTTGATGTGATTTGAGGCCTTGATAAAGTTCGTAATGTGTTTAGGGACTGGTTGGTGTGATTGGTCGGGGTCCGGGGAGCCTCAGGTGTCTTTCGGGTTGTAATCGCGCTCTTATTTGATGTTTCAACGTCGTTTCTTTGGACATAAAGGGGTACCATATTAATCAAATGAGCTCCAAATTAATTTTTTATTGAACCACTAGATTCGTATCGTAATTTCGCAGCCATAGGAAAAATGAATCATCGGATTTGGACATAGTATGAGGAAGTTATGCTCAGTTTCATGTCAAGAAAAGTGCTGGTTGCTGTCATAACCGCAGAAGCGGAACAACAAAAGTGGAAAAATTCCGCAGAAGCGGAAAATTTTCCGCAGAAGCAAAAATTGCTGGAGGGTGAGAGGTTTCTTTAAAAATCAAAGTTTGGCTCATTTTCACTTCATTTCTTCCATGGGAGCCGATTTTGGAGCAACTTTGGAGTTCATTTTCATCATTAAGCATGAGGTAAGTGATTTCTACTAGTTTTGAGTATATACAAAGTTTATATATGGATTTAGACTTTGAATAAAATGTAGAAAACTTTGGGTTTGAGGAAAAACCTAGAAAATTAGTATTCTTGGAATTTGACCACAATTTTGGGTATGGAATTTAGAGAAAATCATATATTTGAGTTCGTGAGGCTATGGGTTAGAGTGTGTCGTCGACCTCGGCATGATTTGCGCATGCTTGTATTGCTGCGTTGATCTAATTAAAGTTATTATTGCCCCTTCATGGCTTGAGAATAATCGGATAATAACGAAAAGGAATTTTGAAAATTTCCTATAAAAGAAATAACTGTTTACTTGTTTCCTTTTATTGGATAAAAATCATGTCTATAAAAATCCACATTTTAATATATATTGGATAGATCATTATAGGACCAATAGTAAGCGTCAAAGTTGACCATCTCTTCTCAACTTCTTCGAGATTAGACAGGATACTCATTGGGTAGACGTTGTTTTCGTACTTATACTACACTTCTGTGCATTTTTGTCGCACATGCATATGCATCTCTAGTGGCCTACTGGGCATAGCAGCACGGCTGATACGAAGACTTAGGTGAGCTGCACTTCTCGAGGTGACCCGCAACCAGCAGTCTCTTTTAGTTTTCTACATTCATTTCTGTCCAATATTGTATTTCGGACGATTGTTGTATTACATTAATTCTTAGAAATTGCTCATGTACTTGTGACACTGGGTTCTGGGAGGATTTTTTTGGGTTTATTAAACGTTTAGTTTTTTTTAATGACTTTGCAGTTATTTCTCTAAATTTTATTATTCGTTATTTAATGTATAAAGAAAAATAATTTTAGATAATACAAAAATTGTAATGTAATTAAGTATTTTAGTTGGCTTGCCTGACAGCGGTGTCCGGCGCCACCACGGCCCTTAGTGGATTTTTTGGGTCCTGACATAAATAACGAATATAGAATAAAGGAAACATGAACTTCAAATAAACATGTAGAGCAATTAGCATGTGAGAGATAAGACAAGTAGAAATATGGAATTAGACTAAAAATGATGACTATAACATGTTAAAGCAACTCAATTAAGGCGTGGAAGGGACATACATAGCTAAAGCCGAAAATTTTCACATTTAGCTTGTGTACACACTCATGACCTTGTGTACATGGCTTTCACGTATCACAATTAATACAAGCAACACCAATCCTAAGGGGTAGTTTCCCCACACAAGGGTAGGTAAGTCACTTGCCTCAAACTGCGCTAAACTAATAAACTAAAAGGCCTTTCCCTCGATTATCCAACTTCGAACGACTCGAATCTAACCAAAATAATTTTATTCTATAAATATAACTATAGAAACTAAATCACACAATGAAAATTACTATCTTTGAGAAGAAATAAAAAGCCAACCAAAAAGGTCAACCCGGGCCCGCGTCTCAGAACCCGACCAATATTACACAAATCCGACCTCAATTCGCCTTTCAAAACTCAAAAATTTAGTCGAAGAAGTTTCTACCATTGTTCCCCAACTTTCCAACTCAAACCACTAATTTAATGAAGAAATTAACAGTATATTCTTGTAAATTAACTAAAACCATGTTAGGATTCTTTACCATAATTATCTCTCTGAAAAAACCCTCGAAAAATCACCTTCCACCGATTTTTCTATGTCCAAAAATGGATTATGGAGATTAATCCTCGAGCAAGGCCTTTCTGCCCAGAGAGCTTCGCTTCTGCGGCCTTTCTGTCGCTTCTGCAACGCCACACCTAATGAAAAACCATCGCAGGTGCGGATTCCACTTATGTCCAGGAGTTTCGCTTTTGCGGACCATGGCTCACACCTGGAGCCCACTTATGCAGAGAAGGAGACCGAAAAATATTTTAAAATTCCCATATGCCATCAACCAAAATTGCATGATATACCGGTATAGGGGAATTTTAAATTATGTTGTAGGATGTTTTGGCATTTTTGGTCAATTACATGATATACCATATAACTCAATACTGGTATTACATGATATTGCTTGATGGCATAGGGGAATTTTAAAATATTTTTCGTGGAATGGTTGGGTAATTGAGGTGTGATATATATTCGGACGGCGAAATTCGGGATTAGGTATGGTGATTTGTGTGCTACATGGCATTAGAGACTAGAAGTTCTCATATTCTGGTATGTTGGGGTTGTAGATCGTGTGTATCGGTACTGTTTAGTGACTATCGGGGTTTGGATCCCCAAGCGGATCTTTTGTTGCTTGGGATATTAGATCTTGGATGTGGTATTGGGTTTAGGCTGGTCGTCTCTTTGTTGTGTTATTCAGGGATATTAGATCTTGGATGTAATCTTTCCCATGATTTCTTGCTAAAAAATCGCCGAAAGCCTTGTTCTTTCACCAAAAAATGTCAAAATGAGCTAAAAAAGTAACAACTTTAATAAATCCGATTCTGGTCGCGAAAGGTCAATTTCGGTCGTAAAAAGGTCCAATATGGTCGCTAAAAGGTGCATACAAGATCTGATGCACCAGCAGTCTTTAATTTCACTAAAAAGACTCTAACTCCAGCATACGAACTAAACATTCGATGATTTTTGTGACTATGATGATACGAACATAGTCCTTCAATCGAAACTCAATTCAGAGCTCGTTTGCTCAGTACGATATACATTTCGCTCATTAAACAATAAACTCACGATTCGCGTAAAAAACCCAATCGCGACTTGATGAAATTAGACCAAACTTTCCAGATCACTCGTATAATTCATTATCAAAAATCCGGAAGTCTCAAAATCAAATTTCGATCTCTAGAACTAAAAATGGACCTTTGCATCATTACATGCTTATGCTCAAAACGCCAAAATCTTCCAAAAACTCATCCAACACATATCTGAGCCTCATGGGATCATGACCAAAAATGCCAAAACACCCTATAACATAATTCAAACTTGTTCCAACCTTCAGAACGCTCAAAATAACATCAAAACATCAAATCACCCTCGGATTCAAGCCTAAGAATTCCAAAACTTCCGATTTCCAAATTCGATCAAAAAGTCTATCAAACCTCGTCGGAATGTCCTGAAAGTTTGCAGACATATCACAAATGACACAACGGACCTACTCCCATTTCCAGAATTCCATTTCGACTGTTTCCACTACCGACGGGAAAATGCCAAATTTCCAATTTTGCCAATTCGAGCCTAAATCTACCACAGACCTCCAAAATACATTCCGAATGCGCTCCCAAGTCAAAAATCACCTAAAGAAGCTAACCAAATTATAGAAATCCAAATCCGAGATGGAATAATAAAAAGTCAAAACTTTGTCAAACCTTTTTGATTTCATGCTTCAATTGAGAACTGTTCTTCCAAATTCATTCTCATTACCCTTTAAACAAAAACCAACGATTTACATAAGTCATAATACATCACACGGGGCAAGCCATGCCTGAGAACTGGCTAGCAAAGTGCAAAAGCTCAAAATGACCGGTCGGGTCGTTACATCTTCCCCCACTGAAACATATGTTCTTCCTCGAACGTGCCTAGAGTTATTCCAATAGCCAACCGATCGTTGAATAACCTTAGCATGCATATACCCAGGGTGATCCCACGTCACCCTATCTCATATAGGCCCGATAGCACAATGTAACTGAAATTTCACAATCTGACCTAGCCCATAAACCTTAGAACCACATTTCCATTTCTGAAATCATCCACAAGATCAGAATCTCACATCTATACTCTGAATAAGCCCGAACAAGTTGTAATACCCATACCTACAACCTCAGGTGCAATTACATGTTATACCATATAACTCAATACTGGTAGCGATAACCAGTAATCACAGCAGCTACAAACAATAATCGTATACCGATAGAAAATCTCTTATAAACTAAAGTCTCATTCCAACACTTTCATACACTGCCAATGATAAATGTCACGCAATAAACCATAACCATTTCTCAGATCGACCATTCATGAAGCCTAAATGAAACATGTAGTAAACCATAACCATTTCTCAGATCAACCATTCATGAAGCCTACTTCTCCTTTGGCAAAGACCATGGCAAATTTCTGAGTCGAACCTCGATATTATCCTTCCAACATGTTGAAATCGAATCTATTTGAATTCATTAAAGATCCCAACGATCTAATCTAATCCAACACAACCACTCTGGTAACATGATACCTCAATATAGACCAAATCCGCAACGTGCGCAATCCGCACACCAATAAGAAACAATCCGAACATACTCAAATCATGAAAAATTAATCAAATGAAAGAGCTATACCGCAAGCTGACCGGTACCACCACACACAATGCTGAGAACCCATCACACATCATAGAAATAGAACACATGAATTCCAAACGCATGATTATACCTCCACATAGTATCGCTCCAATTCACGATCTCATCTAAATGCTAGTCCACACGAAACACCTCAAGTCACTATGATCAATATCGATGACCATGCACAATATGATATCTGAAACCAAAGCAATCATCATAACCACCGCAAATAAATTGACATAACATTACACATACCCGAAGGGACACAACCGATATGCCACCCGCCGAGCAATACCCAGTACTCTTCCCGCTCGACTTCCACTATGAATCACCAATGGAACGCACCACATGTGCCTGCAACCAACAAATCATAATGCCTCACAAACTAGAAAAGTGACTCTTAGATCACCTCAGAACACTAATAGCTCGATAATAATTGAATCAACACATCCCTTGCTATTGGTAACTTGAAGTCAACCAAGGCATCTCGATGCAGAACATACACCCTATAGGTCTACCAATGAACCCGTATCAAGGAGTTCCTAAAGCTGCTCCTTCAACTCTTTTAACTTTACCAGTTCCATACGATACGGTGGCAGGCACTGAATCAATACCGAAATCAACAACTTTACCTCGCAACATGCCTAACCAGAAGAAACACCTCCAAAAAGTCCCTCACCACCAGAACTGAATCAATGGTAGGAGTCTGTACGTTGACCCCAATCAAGAAAGCCCAATTAAGAAAGACAATTCCTTCCTAGCCATCCACTGGGTCTTCAAAATATAAAACAACCCTACTAAGAACATAATCCATCGAAACTCAGCACTCAATTCGTGGCATTCCCGGCATAGTCAATAGCGCTGCCTTAGCGTAATAGACCAGAATAACATGATAAGAAGACAACCAGTCTGTACCCAATGTACATCCAAAACCTAATATACCAAGCAACAAAAGACCCACTAGGGTCTCCAAACCTCGATAGTCACTAAATAATGCTAATACATGCGACCCACAACCACAACATAGCCTAGATCATGAGAACTCCTAGTCTCCAACTCCATATAGCACATGAATCACCATATCCGATACCAATTCCACCATCCGGATACATACCACACCTCCAATACCTAATCATTCCACGAGAGATACTCTAAAATTCTTTTGTGTCACCAAAGTAAACTCGAATATAAGTAGTTGATCTAACAAGAAAGTCTGCACTACTACCAAAGTACCATCAACTTAATCATATTGCCTTTTTTGAAACATATACCCTTGCCAACTCACTCCGATTAGCAATACCATTTCCTTAATCATCTGAAGATCATTTCCCTAATCATCTGAAGCTCATTTCTCTAATTATCTGAAGCTCATTTCTCTAATTATCTGAAGTTGCTCGCTGGCTAAGAGTTTTATGACCTTCCTTTCAGAACTGAACTGTAATCTTACAAACGCTATCTCAATCCTCCATAACATACCGCATATACCATAACGTCCTAGGATTACATGAGAACTTCGTATCCTTTCCGAGACACAAGCAACTATGTACTCAACCAACCAATAACTTTCCAGTGACCCCATCTATCCGAGTTTCCTTCTAATTTACCTTCAAATAGATACTCCTTCTTTCTGTAACACCACAATTCCTCAACCCCGACTCACAACGCGAGACCCAAGCATAAAACTACGCCGTCTAAGGCTTATTAGTTTCTTACATATTCCGACAAGCACCACGTCCAAAATAATTACCTTGAAGAGGCCTCTTACGAATCTCGAGCCATTACCTTCAGCTTTTTGATACTGATATATAGAAGCCCATAATTGATGTAGAAGTACCATAGATCTTGACACCCTCCAAATGCAAACCTTAATTTCTGGCCAAAAATACAATCTGAAAATCTCTAGTTATTACATGCGAAATCTTGAGCACATTAGAACCATTCTCAAGAGTAATCCACTCTACTCAAACTGCAATTAGCTCGATCAAAATACCTGAACAACCTGTGCCTCATTAGCACTTCTGACACTGCAGAATGTAACTTTACCTTAATGCAACCAAGCAACTTCCTATCCTATGCATCGCATACCCTTACCAATAACCATTCAAGACATCACGTGATTCTCATACACCTATGAAGCATAATAATTTTTGTCAAAATTTTCCTTTACTCGAGCCATCCTCGGTCTCAATCTCCATAAGTTGTAACTAATTCACCAGCATGCCTTAAACTGGAACCAACATAGCACCTAACCGTGCAATCGCCTAATCAATAGCAGACTCCCCCACTTGGCTCGAAGCGATAGACCAAAACACATACAATAACTCATAATACATATACCCTATTGCTGCTATAATACCATAGTGAGATTAAACTCAATCCTTCATAAGCTCGCGAAACACAGACCATCTAGTACTTTAAATCTTCTTCAAATCTCGTATTCATCCTTGCAACAGTCAAGGCCACTCTCTTAAGCGACCCAAATTTAAATTTCAACACATGTTTTTAACTTTTAAGTGAGATCTTCTAACAGACAACATAAGGATCACACAACCTCAGAACACTCCGTAGGAGATAACCCACTTGCTTTGCCTCCAACTAACATTTCCGTATATCTTCCACTGTCTTAAACATTACGCAGTCACTTAGTCTTCCTGAGTCTGAACTCATACCGCATCATGAAATTTGTTTTACTTCACTCCCACAAGGAAACATGGAAAGATTCTTCACACGCACATAACTCGGTGCTATACCTCGAATCAACTACCTAATAGTTCTTCTATCCTCCAACAAACCTTTCTCGTTGCTTACAAATCATATGAACACATATCGTGGTCACATCATGCTCGTCACATAACTATCCAGTCATCATTTCCCTTGATAGGAACACAACAGTACTTATAGATCCAGAAACACGCACTCACGCAATCAACACCTCGGTGCTCAAGCTATAGGCAAACATTCGGCCTCAAGTATTCCAGACTGGCCCAACATTAACACAAAGAGATCTCATATTGCCCCTCGATCGGGGAATCACGAGCCATCGATGCAAATCTAATACTGAGCGAACATGCGCGCACACGAACACGTGGAAGGAATTCAAAGAGTTATATTTCAAGCTGAATCAAAGGACGCATGATAAGAATTCAAGAATGTGAAGTTTTCCTAAAGGTTCTGCAGCCTCTTGAGCATAAATACAGACATCTTTGTACCGATTTGCGAGACTCTACTAAACCTGCTCATGACTCATGAGACCTATGTAACCTAGGCTCTGATACCAACTGTCACGACCCCATACCCAGACCCGATCATGATGGCGCCTTTCGTGAGGACGAGGCCAGCCAACTTGTCCCAATTCAATTTTTAAACAGTTAAAAATTAACAATAAGTATAAGCATGAATAAATAATCCAAAGACAAAAAATATTACTAGACACGAGCATGATACCGGGATGTCACAAGACACGAGCATCTACTAGGGTCTAAATATTACTAAAAAGTCTGAAATGTACAAAATATAGAATAATGAAATGAAGAGTGAGAAAAGCAGTGCTGCAAACACCGGCAGCTACCTTGCTAATCTCGGATGACTCTGCCTCCGATCAGCCAATGCCCGCTACCGGGTTCAGAAATACCTGAATCTGCATACAGGGTGCAGGGAGTAAAGTGAGTACTCCAACTAAGTGAGTAATAATCATAACTAAAGTCTGAATGGTAAGAAATCACGAAAAGTGCATCAACATGTGAAGTAGTTCAAAAAACCAGTAAGAAAGCAATAAAGCTGTAAAATCTGTTAAAATATCTTAGCTCAGTTTAAACTTCTTTAAAATGACTTTTTCATTAGTTACACAACTGAATGCAAAACAATTAGGGCAGATGAGCACATAAATTCACCCTTCATGCACGAATACACAATTAAACACATACATTACAGGCAAATAAGAAAGATATGCATATAAGGTTCGCCCCTTAGGCGCAGTGTCAACAAATCCGCCCCTCGGGCAATATCTCAGTACAATATTATCCCCTCAGGTAGTGACATAGAACAATATCACCCCCTGGGGCTACATCTCACGTCACAATGGGTGCTCGCGCTCATAGGGGGTGTGCAGACTCTTGGAGGGGCCCCTTACGGCCCTAGCGCAATATCAAGCCACCTCGTGGCATCATCTCTAGGCTCTCGGACTCATATAAAAAAGACACCTCATGGCCTACATATCTCCGGCCCTCAACCTCATAATCAGAATCAGTGTATCACCGCTGCGGCATAAAACCCGACCCAAAAAGACATCTTCACAATACAGGCCCTCGGTCTTAGTCAGTCAAAAATCACATAAGCCACTTGGCCAATAGTAAAACATGATGCTCAGCCCAAAATTTTATTTTAAATATCATTTAAACTGTTAAAGCAAAGTAAAAATGGTTGAGTTTTGAAACCAGTGAAAAATAACATGATTGAGTTCAAGTATAAAGTCAAAATATTGAGGAAATATCAACAAAAATCCCAAGGTTTAAAATAGCTGGCATTAAGCCAAAATATGGCATTCAGTCCAAATAATGATAATAATAATTAGATTTCAGTCAAATATGCGGTAAACTCATCAATTGGGATGGACCAAGTCACAGTCCGCAATAGTGCACGACCCCACACTCTTCATCAAGCGTGTGCCTCACCTCAATATAGCACTATGATGTGCAATCCGTGATGTCAAACCCTCAGAACAACATTTTCAATCATTACACACCTCGATCCGATCCAAACTCTAGCCCGCAATGCCTCGCCTGCACGAATCAACCTCCAGATTCTCCAAATCTAGCCACAGTTAGTACATATCATTAAAATATGCTAAGGGAACGAAGCACAATCTAAAATATTCAATTTAACATCAAAATCCCAAAATTTCTCAAACCAAGCCCCTGGGCCCATGCTTCGGATTCCGATGAAACTCACAAAATTCGGCAATCCATTCAACCGCGAGTCCAACCATACCAAAATTACTAAATTCCGATAAAAATTCGGCCTCCAAATCATCAAATCTTATATTCAAATCCCTAGGTCCGAATCCCCAATTTACACCTAAAAAAATGTAATCTAGTCAGATTATTTGATGGTAATTCAATATTATGAAGTAGAAATGATCACAAGTCACTTACCTCAACATTTCCCATGATTTCTTGCTAGAAAATCGCCCCAAGTCGTGTTCTTTCACTAAAAAAATGTTAAAATGAGCTTAAAAAACCTAACAGATTTAATAAATCCAATTCAGGTTGCTAAAGGCTAATTCCCGTCGCTAAAAGGTCTTATCTGGTCGCTAAAAGGTGCACACTAGATCTGATGCACCAGCAGTCTTTAATTTCACTAAAAAGGCTCCAACTCCATCATACGAACTCATAATTCAATGATTCTTGTTCGTCTGAGTCACAAATAATTATACGAACATAGTCCTTCAATCGAAACTCAATTTAGAGCTCGTTTGCTAAGTACGATATATATTTCGCTAATTAAACAATTAACTCACGATTCGTGTCAAAAAACCCAATCACGACTTGATGAAATTAGACAAAACTTTCTAGATCACTCCTATAATTTATTATCAAAATTCCGAAAGTCTCAAAATCAAATTTCGATCTCTAAAACTAAAAATGGACCTTTGGATCATTACATGCTTATGCTCAAAATGGCAAAATCTTCCAAAAACTCTTACAACACACATCCGAGTCTCATGGGACCCTGACCAAATATGCCAATACACCCTATAACATAATTCAAACTTGTTCCAACCTTCGGAATGCTCAAAACAACATCAAAACATCAAACCACCCTCGGATTTAAGCCTAAGAATTCCAAAACTTCCGAATTCTGAATTCGATCAAAAAGTCTATCAAACCTCGTCTGAATGTCCTGAAATTTTGCACACACGTCAAAAATGACACAACGGACCTACTCCCATTTCCAGAATTCCATTCCGACCCCGATATCAAAATTTCCACTGCTGATCGAAAAATGCCAAATTTCCAATTTTGCCAATTCTAGCCTAAATCTACCACGGACCTCCAAAATACATTCTGAACGCGCTTGAAATCCAAATCATAGAAATCATAGAAATCCACATCCGAGATTGAATACTAAAAAGTCAAAACTTGGTCAAACCTTTCAGATTTTATGCTTCAACTGAGAACTGTTCTTCCAAATTCATTCTGATTACCATGAAAACCAAAACCACGATTTACATAAGTCATAATACATCACACGGGGCAAGCCATGATCGAGAACTGGCGAGTAAAGTGCAAAAGCTCAAAACAACCGATCAGATCGTTACAAGTACAATGAGATTTAGAAACTTCAGTTGTAGGCATTTTATATTTATAACAGCATCTTAAGTATAAATAATTTTAATTTCACCTAGTAACAATTTCTTCAAGCACGAGTCATGGTTTGAGTCCATATTGTACACATTTATCCTTAAATGCGTTTAATAAAGAACTTCTATTATTTTCTTGAATTACTCCAACAACTCCTCTAACTAAAGTGATCTCATTTCTAAATAATTCAAGGCCACTCTTAACAGTTAACTTATAAATATTACATGCACACCTCACATGAAATATTTAAGGAAGTGGTAGGTGTAGATACAATTTTAATAGTGTAATAGGAATATTATTTGTAGAAGCATTATCAAATGACATACACAAAACTTTTTCTGAAAGATTGTAAAGATATAGCAAGTTCATGGATAGAATTACTTATAAAGGAACTAGTATGGCTTGAATCATAATCAAATATAAAAGGAATAATACGTTTTTGCATACAAAATAACAGTATATGTCTAATGTTGTCCAAAAAGCCTAAAGATATTAACTCTACAAGTACTTCTAGGAATATCTTTAAACAAAAGGTTATAAATTTTTAGAATATAAATTACAAGATATGGTGAAGCAACAAAACTAAAAGGTAAACAACCAAAAAAATTATTTTAGCTAAATATTCCCAATCTTTCACGATATCATATTTACCATTAAACCCCTAATATAAGTTTTTGTTAACTGGATTCTTCATCAACACCACATGCAATAGAGAGTTTATCTACCATGTGCCTACAAATTTGACATGTTTCCCCTTGCTTACCTCCGGTCTCATGTTTATAGATGTGATGACCCAAAAGATAATCACATATTTTCGAAACAAATTTAGTGTTCTGAAGCCTAAAAAACTCCTTTTTACCTCACCTTGATTTGCGTGAGTGGTCCCGACCTATATTCGGAAAGCCTTCTATGTGAAAAGATGAGAAATAAAAATTTCTAGAGTTAAATTTTTGATTTTGGTTGACTTTGGTCAACATTTTGAGCAAATGGACCCGGATTCATGTTCCGACGATCCCGAGAGGTTTGCAGTAAATACAGGACTTGGTTGCATGCCCGGAAATGAATTCCGAGGTCCCACGCCTTAGAAATCAATTTTTGAAAGAAATTATTTTGCTGAATTATCTAAGAAATGAAGAAAAGAATTATCATTTGAAATCATTGGTATCGGGCTCGTATTTTCGTTCCGAATCCAGATACAAACTTGTCATAGTATTTGAATAATAACTATGAAATTTGGTGAAAAATGGAGTCTATTTGACATGAGTTGGACTTCCGGTTGAAGAGTTATGAACTTTAAGTGTTCTTTATGAAAATGATGAGTTTTGAGGTTTAATTCATGGTTTTACATGTTATTTTGATGATGTAATTGCACGAGTAGGTTAATATGATGTTTTTTAGTTAGTATGCATGTTTGGTTTGTAGTCCCGAGGGCTCGGGTGAGTTTCAGATAGGTTCTGGGATGTTTTAGACTTAAAACATAACTGTTGCAGGTTAAGAGAAGTTGCAGATCTCTGAACCCGCCACTGTGGTCCGCAATGATTTTGTGCTGCCGCACAGGGGCCTTTGCAGCCGCAAAGGATTTTGTGCGGTTTGCGGTAGGGGATTTGCATCAGCACTCAATTTTGTGCGATCCGCGGTGAGGAAGAATCTGCATGTTCACTAGTCTGACTTTGGAAGCCTATATCATTTGATCTACAAGAAATTTTGAGATAATTCAAAAATAAAAGTTTTAACCCTTCATGTATAGTTTCCCGAAAAGGAATGAAATCACAATTTGGACATCATTAGAGAAGGTTATGGCCAAAATACCAAAGCATGTTACTGCAGTCAACATTATCCAGGGTGAGCTCCGCGGCCGCAATCCTTTTTGTGCGGTACGCGGAGAGGGTTTGAGAGGGGTACATATAAACGGGACATTCAATTATTTTTCATTTTTCAAAACCCTAAAAAGGTAAGAGGCGATTTTCCAAGAACTCTTTCTTCTCCAAAATATTAGTAAGTAATACTCATTTTCTTTACTCCTTAACTTCTTTTTACAAGATTTCACACTAGAATCTAGGGTTTTCATGGTGGAATTAGAATTTTCGGTAAAACCTATATTGAATTTGCGGATTTAGACCTCAAATTAAGGTCGGATTCCAAACTGTTTGTATATTCGGGTTCGGGGGTGAATGAGTAATCGGGTTTTGGTCCGAATTTTGGGTTTGGACCAAGCGGGCCCGGGGTCGATTTTTCTATTTTTGGGAAACTTTAGAAAACTCATATCCATGCATTATAACTGATTTATTTAGCATTTATTTATATAATTAAGTAACTTGTGGCAAGATACGATCGAGTTGGTGGTGGAATCTAGAGGTAAAGCGGTAGTTGAGGCTTGAATTGTGATCGTGGCATCGAGGTAAGTATTTCGTCTAACATTAGCTTGAGGGATTAGGAGTTGTGTCCTATTTGCTATGTGTTATCTATAGAGTATGATGTATAGGCATGGTGACGAGTATTTATATATTTGTGTCAAGCATGCCCGTGAGTGTTATATTATGATTATTATGACTCCGTTTGTATTGTTCATGCCTTTTTGTGATGATTTCTATTGTTGGGCAAAGTTTGTGGAAGTAATAGTGATATTTGAACATTTAGGAGCATTGGATCAAGTTGTGAAGTAAATATGAAAAGAGAAGAGGATTATGGTATTGTTCCCTTTCCGAGATGTTGTTTTTTTTATATTGTTCCCTTGTCGGTATTTTATTGTGATTCAATTATTTCCTTGCCCTTATTGTTTGTGTTTGTTGTTTGGGTGAGGAAAAGGGTAAATCACGAAGGGTGATGTAGTGCATTGTTTGGTGAGAGAGTGTTAAAGCACGAAGGGTGATGCCGTTTATGATTTTTGTGAGGAAGTGTGTAAAGCACGAAGGGTGATGCCGTGTTGCACAATGTACCGTTACGTGCCGATTATATTGATTTCATGGTGAGGATGAGAATTAAAGCATGAAGGGTGATGCCGTGCAGTTTTATATTGACTTTATGGTGAGGATGAGAATAAAAGCACGAAAGGTAATGCCGTGCAATTGTTTGATTTATGATTCTTGTTGAAAATTGAGTTATGGTGTTACTTATATTTTCCTATTGTTCTCCTTTTATCATCTGATATTTCCCTGCAGCATGTTTCCCCCTCCCATCCTTGATTGTATATTTTTGCTTTTATTTTTCCATTGTACATTATTTATTTGCACTGGTTTATTTGGTACTCTAGTCCTAACCTCGTCACTACTTCGCCGAGGTTAGGCTAGGCACTTACCAACACATGGGGTCGGTTGTGCTGATACTACACTCTGCACTCTTTTTTGTAGATTCCAGTGCTCTAGATTTCAGACGGCAGTGAGATTTCTGCTTCTTGTTCATCAGGCGACCCGAGGTAGTCCTGCAGGCGTCCGCAGGCCTTGGCATCTCCTTCTATCTATTATCACTGTTTCTTTTATGTAATCCCAGAGATATTTTTCTGTTATTTCTTTTAGACCTTTATTTGTAGTACTCCTAGACAGTATGTGAAGTTGTGACACCAAATATTGGGTAGATTGTTATGCAGTGATATTTGTAGATTACTAAAATTTGAAATTTAGTGTTTCGCTTATTAAATTATGTTGTTCATAAATTGTTGGTTCTTAGTTGTTAACAGATTTAAAGTGGAAACCAGGTAAATAATTTAGTTGGTTAGCTTGCATAGTTTTCACTAGTAGGCGCCATTACGACTCTCGAGGGTGAGAAATTTGGGTCGTGACAAGTTGGTATAAGAGCTTTAGGTTACATAGGTCTCACAATTCACAGAGAAGCTTAGTAGAGTCTGAGGAATCGGTACAGAGACGTCTGTATTTATATCCTAAAGGATACAAAGTTAGGAAAAAACTTCACATCTATTCTTTCCTATCATGCAATTTTGTTTCTCAATGCTGATTGAATTTCTACTCTGTTGTCTTGCAGATACCGAGAACTCACGCTTCCTCATCTGCTGATCAGCAGCCAGAGCCCTCAGCAGCGGCTCCCACGAGGGGCAGAGGGTGAGGCCGAGGCTGTGCTAGAGGTCGAGGTAGGGGCAAAGCTCGGCCTGGAGTAGCAGCCCCAGTGGTGGAGCCTAGACTCCTGCTACTCGCACTCCAAAGCAGGTAGCTCCCTAGTTTAAGACTCAAGCAACTCAGCTAGTTGGAGCAGTTCAGCCGGGTGTGGTAGCCCAGGCCGGTGATAATGCATCCATGGTTGTCGATGCCTTGTGGAAATTGGACATGTTCACCAAGCTCTTTACTACCACTTTCACTGGTGCATCTTCTGAGGATTCCCGGGATTATTTAGACAATTTTCATGAGGTTCTCAGAAACACGGGGAAAGTGGAGACCAATGGTGTCAACTTTTCTACTTTTTGCTTATCTGGATCCGCCAAGACTTTGTAGAGAGATTATTGTTTTGCTAGACCAGTTGCGTCACCAACTCTGACTTGGGATTAGTTTTCACAGCTATTCTTGGAAAAGTTTATTCACGTCACTCAGAGAGAGATCTATTGGAGGCAGTGAGCGTCTCCAACATGGTTCCATGATTGTTACACAGTACGAGACCAGGTTTATTGATTTGGCCCATCATGCTCTACTTATACTTCCCACTAAGAGACAGAGAGTGAGGATGTTCATTGAGGGGCTCATTCAGCCTATACAAATTCAGATGGCTAAGGAGACAAGGAGTGAGATTTCCTTTCAGGAGGCGACAATGTGGCTAGGAGAGTTGAGATGGTTTTATCGTAGGGAGGTGGTAGATGAACCGAGTGTTCAGGCCTTACTTGGATTCATTAGTAATAGTCTTCATTGATGATATTTTGATTTATTCTCATAGCCGGGAGGAGCATGAGAAGTATCTGAGAGTGGTTCTTCAGACTCTGAGGGATAGTTAGTTGTATACTAAGTTTTTGAAGTCTGAGTTCTGGTTAAGTTCAGTGGCATTCTTGGGTCATGTGGTATTAGCAGAGGGTATTTAGGTAGATCCAAAGAAGATAAATACAGTCAAGAACTGGCCTCGACCTACATCAGCTATAGAGATCTGAAGTTTCTTGGGATTTGTAGGCTATTATCGTCGGTTTGTGAAAGGCTTTTCATCTATCACAGCCCCAATGACCAGGTTGAACTAGAAGGGTGCTCAGTTCAGGTGGTCAGACGAGTGTGAGTCGAGCTTTCAGAAGCTCAAGACAACTTTGACTACGACGCCAGTGTTGGTTTTGCCTACAAGTTCAGGGCCAGATACAATTTATTCTAATGCATCTCGTATTGGACTTGGGGAGGTATTAATGCAGGATGGCAAGGTCATTGCTTATGCTTTGGGTTAGTTGAAGATCATAAGAAGAACTATCCAGTTTGTGATTTGGAGTTAGCAGCCATTGTTCATGCGCTGAAGATTTGGAGGCGTTATTTGTATGGCATAGATTGTGAGGCGTTCACGGATCACAAGAGTTTGTAATATTTGTTCAAGTAGAAGTAGCTAAATTTGAGGCAGAGAAGGTGGGTTGAGCTATTAAAAGACTATGATATCACCATCTTACATCATTTAGGAAAGGCCAATGTGCTGGCTGATGCTTTAAGTAGGAAGTTAGCTAGTATGGGCAGTCTTGCATATATTTCGGTCGGTGGGAAACTGCTTGCCTTGGATGTTCAGGCTTTGGAAAATCAGTTCGTAAGGTTGGATATTTCTAAACCCAGCCGTGTATTAGCTTGGCCAGTTTCTCTTTCTTCTCTATCTAAGGGTATTCGAGATTGGCAGTATGATGATCCTTATCTGTGTGTCCTTAGAGACACGGTGCAACACGGAGGTGACAAGCAGGTTACATTAGGAGATGATGGAGTTTTGAGGCTACAAGGTCGAGTTTGTGTGCCTGATATTGATGGGATCCGGGAGTTGATTTTAGAGGAGGCCCATAGTTCCCGGTGCTCTATTCATCTGGGCACCACCAAGATGTATCATGATTTCCGGTAGCATTATTGGTCGAGAAGAATGAAGAAGGACATTGTTGAATATGTGGCTTAGTGTTTGATTTGTCAGCAGGTTAAGTACAAGCATCCGAGACCTGGTGGTCTGTTCCAGAAGATTGAGATTCCTGAGTGGAAATGGGAGAGTATCACTATGGACTTCGTTGTTGGACCCCCACGGACTTAGAGGAAGATCAATGCAGTGTGGGTTATTTTTGATAGGCTGACCAAGTCAGTGCATTTAATTCTTATGACAATCTCCTATTCTTCTGAGAGGTTAGCAGAGATCTATATATGGGAGATTGTTCGCCTTCATGGTGTGCCCGTGTCTATAATTTTGGACTGAGGTACACAATTTACCTTATATTACTAAGAGCAGTTCAGCGGGAGTTGGTCACACGGGTTGAGTTGAGCATAGCGTTTCATCCTCATATAGACGGGCAGTTCGATCGAACTATTCAAATTTTGGAGGATATGCATCAAGCTTGTGTTATTGACTGTGGAGGCTCGTGGGATCATTTCTTGCCTTTAATAGAGTTTGCCTACAACAACAGCTACCAGTCGAGTATCCAGATGGCTCCTTATGAGGCATTATATGGTAAGTAGTATCAGTCGTCGGTTAGATATTTTGGGCCGGGAGAGGCTTGATTGATGGGTACGGATCTGGTCCAGGATGCCTTTGACAAGGTTAGGATCATTCAGGATAGGCTTCATACCTCTCAGTCCAGGCAGAAGAGTTATGCCGACTTTAAGGTTCACAATTTGGCACTCATGGTCGATGAACAGGTGTTGCTTCGGGTGTCGCCTATGAAGGGTCAGATGCGATTTGGGATGAGATGGAAGCATAGCCCTAGGTTTTATTGGCCCGTTTGAGATTATTGATCGAGTGGGGGAGGTGACTCACAGACTTGCGTTGCTGTCGAGCTTATCAGCCGTGCATCCAGTGTTTCATGTGTCCATGCTTCGGAAGTATCACAGCGATCCATCCCATGTGTTAGACTTCTACACTGTCTAGTTTGACAAGGACTTGTCATATGAGGAGGAACCGGTAGCTATTCTAGACCGACAGGTTCATTAGTTGAGATCAAAGAGTTTCCCTTCGATCCGTGTTCAGTGGAGAGGCCAGTATGCCGTGGCATCGACCTGGGAGTTAGAGTCCGATATGTGGAGCCGTTATCCCCATCTTTTTCCCAACTTAGGTACTTCTCTCTTATGTCTGTTCAAGGACGAACGACTGTTTTCGAGGTAGATGATGTGATGACCCAAAGGGTCATCACTTGTTTTACAAATAAATTCAGTGTTCCAAGGCCTAAAAACCTCCTTTCTAACTCACATTGATTTGCGTGCGTGGGCCAGACCTATATCCGGTACAAACTTGTTATAGTATCTGAATGATAACTATGAAATTTGGTGAAAAATGGAGTCTATTTGACATGAGTTAGACTCCCGGTTCAAGAGTTATGAGCTTTAAGTATTCTTGATGAAAATAATGATTTTGACGTTTAATTCATGGTTTTACATGTTGATTTGTGTGCGTGGTCCGAACCTTTATTCGAAAAGCCTTCTATGTGAAAAGATGAGAAATAGAAATTTCAAGAGTTAAAATTTTTATTTTGGTTGACTTTGGTCAAAATTTTGAGAAAACGGACCCGAATCCGTGTTCCAACAATCCAAGGAGGTCCGTAGTAAATAGGGACTTGGGTGTATGCCCCGAAATGAATTCCTAGGTCCCAAGCCTTAGAAATCAATTTTTGAAAGAATTGTTTTTGGTGAATTATCGAAGAAATCAAGAAAAGAATTAATGTTTGAAATTATTAGTATCGGGCGCGTATTTTGGTTGCGGATCCCAGTACAAACTTGTTATAGTATTTGAATGATAACTGTGAAATTTGGTGGAAAATGGAGTCCATTTTACGTGAGTTGGACTTCCGGTACAAGAGTTATGAACTTGAAGTGTTCTTGGTGAAAATAATGAGTTTTGAGGTTTAATTCATTGTTTAGATGTTATTTTAATGTGCTGATCGTACCAGTAGGTGCATACGATGTTTTTGAGTTAGTATGCACATTTGGTTTGAAGTACCGAGGGCTCGGGTGAGTTTTGCGTAGGTTCCGGGATGTTTGAGGCTTAAAACATAGATAATGCAGGTTAAGAGAAGTTGTAGATCTTTGAACCCGCCAGTGCGGTACACAATGATTTTGTGCTGCCGCGGAGGGGCCTTTTGCGGCCGCAAAGGATTTTGTGCGGTTCGCGGTGGTGGCTTTACGTCAGCACTCAATTTTGTGCGATCCGCGGTAATGAAGAATATGCATGTTCACTGGTCTGACTTTGGAAGCCTATATCATTTGATCTACAAGAAATTTTGAGATAATTCAAAAACAAAAGTTGTAACCCGGTCGGTAAGAAGCTGCTTACTTTGGATGTTCAGGCTTTAGCCAATCACTTCGTGAGACTGGATATTTCTGAGCCCAATTATGTGTTAGCTTGTAATGTCGCTTGTTCTTCATTATTGGAGAGTATCCGTGATCGGTAGTATGGTGATCCCCATTTGTGTGTCCTTAGAAACACGGTGCAGCACGAAAGTGCCAGGCAGGTTAGCTTAGATGATGATGGAGTTTTGAGATTGCAGGGTCGAGTATGTGTGCCTAATGTGGATGGGCTCTGAGAGTTGATTTTTGAGAAGACCCACAGCTCCTGGTACTCTATTCATTCGGGCGCAGCGAAGATGTATCAGCATTTGCGGTATGATATTGGTGGCGTAGAATGAAGAAGGATATCGTAGCATATGTGGCTCATTGTTTGTATTGTCAGCAGGTTAAGTACGAGCATCAGAGACCTGGTGGTTTATTTTTGAGGATTGAGCTTACTGAGTGGAAGTCGGAGCGGATCACTATGTACTTCGTTACTGGACTTTCGGTGACTCGGAAGAAGTTCGACGTAGTTTGGGTCATTGTTGATAGGCTGACCAAGTCAGCGCATTTCATTCATGTGGCAGTCTCCTCTTCTTCTGAGAGGTTTGCTGAGATCTATAATTGGGAGATTGTTCGCTTTCATGGTGTGCCCGTATCTATCATTTCATACTAGGGTACGCAGTTTACCTCGCGCTTCTGCAGAGCTGTTCAGCAAGAGCTGGGCACACATGTTGAGTTGAGTACAACATTTCATCCCCAAACGGACGGACAGTCTGAGCGGACTATTTAGATTTTGGAGGGTATGCTCTGAGCTTGTGTTATTGACTTTGGAGGTTTATGGGATTAGTTTTTGCGTTTAGGAGAGTTTGCCTACAACAACAGCTACCAGCCGAGCATCCAGATGGCTCCTTATGTGTCTTTTTATGGTAGGCGGTGTCGGTCTCTGGTCGGATGGTTTGAGCTGGGAGAGGCTCGGTTGTTGGGTACAGATGTGGTTCAGGATTCCTTGAACAAGGTCAAGATCATTCAGGATGGGCTTCGTTCAGCTCAGTCCAGGCAAAAGAGCTATGGAGACTACAAGGTTCGAGATGTGGCTTTTATGGTCTGTGAGCGGGTATTGCTCCGAGTGTCGCCTATGAATGGCGTGATGGGATTTGGGAAGAAGATCAAGATTAGCCCAAGGTTCATTGGCCCGTTTGAAATGCTTGATCGAGTGGGAGAGGTGGCTTATAGACTTGCATTGCCACCGAGGATATTAGCTGTGCATCCAGTGTTTCATCGGTCCATGCTTCGGAGGTATCACGGCGACCCAACCCACGTATTAGATTTCAACACTATCTAGTTGGACAATGACTTGTCTTACGAGGAGGAGCCGGTGGTTATTCAAGACCGATAGATTCGTCAGTTGAGGTCGAAGAGTTTCCCTTCTGTTCATGTTCAATGGAGAGGTCAACCTCTTGAGGCATCGACCTGGAAGTCCGAGTCCGATATGCGGAGCCGTTATCCTTATCTTTTCCCCGACCCAAGTACTTCTTTCTTCTGTCCGTTCGAGGACAAATGGTTGTTTTAGAGGTGGAGAATGTGACGATCCAAAGGGTGATCACCTGTTTTTAATCGAATTATGTGTCCTCGAGGCCTTGAAAACCTCATATAGAGTTGCCTCGATTTGCGTGCATAGTCTGGGCACGTAGCCGAAAAGCTTAAATATGAAATTCTGTGAAAAATGCTAAGTTTTGATGTTAAAATAAATAAATTTATTTTTATCAACATTTTGGGCAAACGGACCTGAACCCGTGATTTGACGGTCCCGGAGTGTCCGTAGAAAAATATGGGACTTGGGCGTATGCCCAGAATCAAATTCCGAGGTCTCGAGCCCGAGAAATGAATTTTTTAGAAAAATTGTTTTCTGGAAATGTTTAAGAAAATTGGAAATGAAATCTGATGAGAAAGCGATGATATCGTGCCCGTATTTTGGCTCCGATGCCCGCTACAGGTCTTATATATATTTTAAGTCCTTCCTGTGAAATTTGGTTGAAAACGGACGTCGTTTGACATGATTCGGACTTAAAGTTCTAAATTTGAAACTTGATGAAGTTTGAGGAAAAATTATTGATTTTGAGGTTCGATTCATTGTTTTTTATATTATTAGGAGATTTGATCGCACGGATAAGTTTTTATGATGTTGTTCAGTTAGTGCGTGTATTTGGTTAGGAGCCCCGAGGGATCGGGAGTGTTTTTGAGGTGTTTCGGAATGGTTTTAGGCTTATCAAAGTTGCAGGTTTTCCAGTTCTGGTATGCCTTCTTCGCGTTCGCGGGAGGACCCTCGCGAACGCGATGAGTAAAATTATGCTGAAGGAACTTCCTTGTATACGAATGCGTAGGACAGGTCGCGAATGCGAGGTAGCCGGGGGCTATACCTTCGCGAACGCGTTCTTGGATACGCAAACGCGTAGGGTCATGGGGGAGAGGTCACCATTTATGCATCGCGAATGCGACACTAGGTCCGCGAATGCGAGGGCTCGATGAGCTATAGCTTTGCAAATACGAGCCCCTGTACGCGAACGCGAATGACAAAAATCCTGACCCATCGCGAATGCGAGAGGTCTATCATGAATGCGTAGAATTAATTCGCCCAGTTAATTTTTAAAACCCCAACACAGAACCATTACGGGAGTTCACCAAAATTTCACAAATTCTTTCTTCTCCAATGTTCTAGGGCGACTTTTGAAGCATTCTTTCATCAAAACTTCTTGGGTAAGTAATCTCCAACTGGTTTTCTTCCATTTTCATCAACATTTAATGAATTTCTAGGTCTAAGACATATGATTGAGGGTAGAAATTTAGGGATTTGGGTAGAGTTAGGGCTTTTTGATTTTTCTTGATTTAGACCTCATTTTGGGGTCGAATTTGAAAACAAATTATATATTCGGGCTCGTGGGTGAATTGATGATTTGATTTTGGTCCGTACCTCTTGTTTTGACCAAGCGGGCTCGGGGTCTATTTTTCTGTTTTTGGGAAAATGACAGAAAAGCTATAATTAGGCATTAGGTTTGCATTTTTTAGCATTTATTGATGTTTTGAAGTCATTTATGTATAGATACAATTGATTTGGAGCCGAATTCGAAAGGAAAGGCGGTTATTAAGGATTGAATTAGCCGTGAAAGTTCGAGGTAAGTGTTTGGTCTAACCTTAGCTTGAGGGATTAGGAGTTGAGTTATGTGTTCTATGTGTTTCTTGTGGAGTACGACGTATAGGCATGGTGATGAGTATCTATACGTCGGTGTCGAGCATGACCGTGAGTCTTAAATTGATATTTGTTATATTCTTGAGTAATACTATAGTTGCAACAATGAGTAGATATGTGGTATTGAGGAAAGGCTTAGCTTATTTTCGTAGAAGTATTTATGAGTTAGAAATGGTGATAATGGAAATGATTAGAAGTTGAATTGAGATTTGTTATAGCTGGTTCTCCCTTGCCGGGACGAATATACTTGTACAGTTGAGTTCCCTTGGTGGGATAGAGTATTTTATGGTTAATCCCTTGCCGAAATTTTTGTTATGATTACTGTAAGCAGTATATTTGGAATGGTTTGCGCGCTGCAATATTTTTATTAATTTATACATATATGGGTCGTCTTGCACGCCGTAACATATATTATATTGGATCGGGTTGCACGCCGAAACAATTATATATATATATATATAGGTTCAGGTTGCGCTTCACAATAGTAGTGTTATTATATTTTTTTATATACCATATTGTTCCTTCATATTTATTTAGTTTCTACTAAGTTAGAACTGTTTCCCCGAGGCATGTAACCCCTCCCTTTTAACGGCTCATTACTTGTTTATTTTTTTGCAATATATTGTATATCTGCACAGGTTTATTTGAAGTATGGTCCTAGCCTCGTCACTACTTTGCCGGGGTCAGGCTAGACACTTACCAGCACATGGGGTCAGTTGAGTTGATACTACACTCTGTGCCTTTTTGCACATATCCAGGTACAAGAACAGCTTACGGTGCGCACAGTAGTTCAGGAGTCAGCCTTCAGTCCACAAGATACCGAGGTAGTCCTACAGGCGTCCGCTGGCCCGGTATCTCTTCTATCTATTTTGATGCACTGTTTCCTCTTGTACTCGAGACAGATTTTATTTTCTTGTTTCTGACATTTGTCGGTAGAAATCCTAGATAGTCCGTGAATGTTGTGACACCAGTTCTAGGAAGAGGCATATGTGGATTTTCCTTATTTTTTTGGTTTATTTCGTTTAAGTCTTCCGCTAAATTACGAATTTCGCTATTGTTTAATTATTTATTTTCTATCAATTAAATTGGTAAAATGGATTTAAAACAAAAGTAGTTATGGATTCTAAATATGTGGCTTTCCTAGCTTCTACGAGTAAGCGCCATCACGACACCCGAGGGTGGGAAATATGGGTCGTGACAATTGAATAGATTTGGGCCATTTGGAGTCAAGTACTCGTGGCAAGAGAGTGGTTTTGTGTTGATGTTGAGCTGGTTCAAGGTAAGTGGCTTGCCTAACCTTATGTGGGGGAAAATCCTCTTAGGATTTGGTATTGTGGATATTTGAAATGCCTTGTACATAAGGTGGTGAGTGCGTACTTGTGCTAATTGTTGAAAAATTATGTTATCACTAGAGTGGCTTTAATTGTGTTTTCTTTTCCTGCTTATACTACTTGAAATTTAAGATCGCTGTTAGCTTAGGGAAGCATGTTTAATTGACTTAATTGCTTTATTTTCTCAAACTACCTTATTTGAATTATGTGCAACATGCTAGGCTAGAATTACCTATTCTACCTTGGTATGAAATTGAATTAATTGAGTATTTCTCATACTTCTTCTCTCTGTTTACTTTGGGACTATGTGACGGTATCCCGGGAGCCCCCCCTGCACATATAATGATTTGGACTGAAGTGCGGGATACCAAGAGTCCCCAGCATGTTTATTGAGGGTACTAAGAGATCCTTGGGATACCGTGAGATCCCTAGCATATATATATATATATTGAGGATATTAAAAGATCCTTGGGATACCAAGAGATCCCTAGCACATGTTGAGGATAATAAGAGATCCTCAGGATATCAAGAGATCCTTAGCATATATTGAGGATACTAAGAGATCCTCGGGATACTGAGTGATCCCCGACTGTTACCTCTATAATGAGAGATATTCGTTTTGTGATTATTTGTCTCTGTTATAGTTGTTGTTATTCTTATTATCATGTAAAACCTCTTACTGTTAACATTTAGTTCTATTTTCGTATCCTATATTATTATATCTTGTATCTCATTTAACCTCAGTAGGGCCCTGACCTTCCTCATCACTACCCAACCGAAGTTAAGCTTGGCACTTACTAAGTACCGGTGTGGTGTACTCATGCCCTTTCTTCGCATGTTTTTCATGTGCAGATCCAGGTACCTCGACTCAGTCCTATCATAATTGAGTCGACGCGCTTGTAGAGACATCTATGTATATCTGCCGCGTCAGCAGACCAAAGAGTGTCTTTCTATTCTCAGTACTAGTATAGTCTTTCAGTATTATTCGTTGTTGATAGACATTTCTGGAGTTAGGTTGAGAATATTGTATTGTTATATGCCAGGTGACATCTTAAACATTGTTAAATTTCGGTATCACAGCTTTTATTACTTTCTTTCCGCATTTGTTAGGCTTACCTAGTGGTAGAGACTAGATGCCATCACGATAGTTCACGGAGGGCGAACTGGGATCGTGAGAAGTTGGTATTAGAGCTCTATGTTCATAGGAGTCATTCTCACAACACGGTTTATTAGAGTCTCGCAGATCAGTACGGAGACGTCTGTACTTATCTGTAGGAGGCCATGTAAATGTTAAGAAAATTCCACTTTATTTGATTTCCTTGCCGTGTGAGATTTTGATATCATAATTCTAAATTTTTGTCTTCCATTCTCTCATAGATGGTGAGGACACGTGCTACTCGAGATGATCAGGCACCCACGCCCCCCTACTGCAGCTGTTAGAGGCCGGGGCTGGGGTAGAGGTTGAGGATGCGGATGCATTGTAGATAGAACACCCGCGTGAGCTGCAACTGAGGAGACACCAGCAGTTCCAGCTAGAGCCCAGGCACCTGATACGTCTACTACTACTACTACTCCAGTACTTCAGGAGACTCTAGCACAGTTCATGAGCATGTACACCAATTTTGCTTAGGCAGGGTTGCTTCCCCTTGCTGCAGATACATCCCATGCTGGGGGAAGAGCATATACTCCCGCCGCCCGCACTCATAAGTAGCGAGAGAATGATGATCGGGTTCTAGGGATTATTCTGGGGATGAACATCAGAGGCTTGAGAGGTTTAAGAAGTACAAGCCCCATGTATTTAGTGGTCTAGCATCAGATGATGCATTGGAATTTCTGGATGAGTGCTATCATATTTTTCGTACCATGGGTATATCAGGGTCGAGCGAGGTTTCCTTCACTACTTTTCAGCTTTGAGGAGCTGCCTATGAGTGGAAACCAACTCATGAGTTAGACAGCCCGGATGAGGCAGCTTCCCTAACTTGGACTCAGTTTTCAGACATGTTCCTGAGAAGGTATATAACTCAGAGCCTCAGGGATTCATGGCGCACAGAGTTTGAACATGTGCATCAGGGTACTATGACTGACCCGGAGTATTTTGTCCATTACAATAGCTTGGCTAGACATGCCCCAACCTTGGTTTCTACTGTTCGCTAGAGAGTTCACTGGTTTAATGAGGGTCTTATTCCTCGCATCACGTCTCGCATGGCTCGTGTGTTAGAGATGGATATTTCTTATCAGTAGGTGGTGTTCATTGCTAGGAATATTAAGGGTATGCATGTTAGGGAGAGAGAGGAGAGGGAGGCCAAGACGTCTCGAGAGTCGGGCCATTATTCTGTTGCCCGTGTCCCAGCTACGGGTCGTCATGGTAGGGGTTATATGAGTCTCCCTGTTCAATCAGCTCTTCCAGCAGCCAGTGGTATTTCAGCTCCTCCTAGGCCTCAAGAGTCGTATTATGCACCTCCACTATCTAGTAAGCCTCCTGCACAGGGTGTTTTCGGAGGTAAGTCCAGCAGGCCTGGCCCGAGCCAGTCACAGCTACCATATCCTCCCAGTGCTTTTTTGAGTGTGGCGACACACGCCATCTAGTCAGGGATAGCCCTAGACTTGGGAGGAGCGCGCCTCCACAGACTTCTCAGCCACAACGTGTGCCACAGAGTTCTCAGGGTATGGTTACAGCTCTAGTTGCTACTCCACCTACTTGGCCAACTAGAGATGGAGGTCGAGGAGGTAGAGGTCGTCGTAGAGGGGGAGGCTAGGCCTAATACTATGCCTTTCCTACCCGTATCAAGGTTCTTGCCTCTGATTCTGTCATCACAGGTATTGTCCGAGATTGTCACAGAGAGGCATCGATTCTATTCAATCCAGGTACCACTTGTTCTTATGTGTCTTCTTATTTTGCTCTGCATTTGGGTGTGTCTCAGGATTCTTTGAGTTCCCATATTTATGTTGATACTCCTGTGGGAGATTCTCTTATTATAGACTATGTTTATCGGTCGTGTTTGGTTGCTCTTAGTGGTTTTGAGACCAGAGCTAATTTATTGTTGCTCAAGATGGTTGATTTTTATATTATCTTGGGCATGGACTGGTTGTCACCCCATTATGCTATTCTTCATTGTCACGCCAAAACCGTGATGCTGGCTATGCCAGATGTGCGGTGTGTTGAGTGGAGGGATGCTTTAGATCACACTCCCAATAGAGTTACTTCTTTCCTTAAGGCTCAGCGTATGGTTGATAAGGGGTGTGACACGTATCTAGTTTATGTGAGAGATCTCTGTATTGATACCCCTACAGTTGATTCACTCCCAGTAGTACGAGATTTTTCTAATGTGTTTCCAGCTGACCTTCCGGTCCTACCGCCCGATAGAGATATTAATTTTGGCATTGATCTATTGTTGGGCACTCCGCCTATTTGTATTCCTCCATATCGTATGGCTCCACCTAAGTTGAAAGAGTTGAAGGATCAGTTGTAGAAATTGCTTGATAAGGGTTTTATTAGGCCAATGTATCACCACGGGGTGCTCCTGTCTTGTTTGTGAAAAAAAGATGGTTCTATGCGTATGTGCATTGATTATCACTAGTTAAACAAAGTTACAGTGAAGAACTGTTATCCTTTGCCTCGTATTAATGATTTGTTTGAACAGCTACAGGGTGCACAAGTGTTTTCTAAGATATACTTGCGTTCAGGGTACCATCCTTTGAAGATTCGGGACCAGATATCCCAAGACTACTTTCAGGACTCGGTATGGCCATTATGAGTTCTTTATTATGTCATTTGGGCTGACCAATGCCCCAACAACCTTTATGCATTTGATGCACAGTGTTTTTCAGCCGTATCTTAACTCATTCATCATTGTTTTTATTGATGATATTCTGGTGTATTCCCGGAGTCAAGAGGATCATGAGAAGTACCCGAGGACAGTGCTTCAGACTCTGAGAGAGAAGAAGTTATATGCGAAGTTCTCGAAATGTGAAATTTGGTTGAATTCTGTGGCATTCTTGGGTCACGTGGTATATAGTGAGGGGATAAAGGTGGATTTGAATAAAGTAGAAGTAGTTCAGAGTTGGCCCAGACCATCATCAGCAATAGATATTTGAATTTTTCTTGGCTTGGCGGGTTATTACCATCGATTTGTTGAGGGGTTTTCATCAATTGCAGCACCTATGACCAGGTTGACCCAGAAGGCTGATCCATTTTTGTGGACAAAAGCTGTGAGGTGAGCTTTCAGAAGCTCAAGACATCTTTGACTACAGCCCTAATTTTGATATTGCCTACAGGTTTGGGATCTTATATTGTCTATTGTGATGGCTCGAGGATTGGACTTGGAGCGGTATTGATATAAAATGGTAGGGTGATTGCCTACGTGTCCAAACTTTAAGGTATATGAGAAGAATTATCCTGTCCACGATCTTGAGTTAGCTGTTATTGTTCACGCCTTGAAGATCTGGCGTCATTATCTGTACGGTGTGCCTTGTGAGATTTATACTGATCACCGGAGCTTGCAATATCTTTTCAAGCAAAAGAATCTAAATTTTCATTAGAGGAGATGGCTAGAGTTGTTAAAGGACTCTGATATCACTATTTTGTATCACCCGGCTAAGGCCAATATGGTGGCCGATGCTTTGAATCGTCGGGCAGAGAGTTTGAGGAGTTTGGCTTATTTACCAGCACAAGAGAGGCCCATGGCGATGGATGTTCAGACCTTAGCCAATCAGTTTAGGATATTGGATATTTCGGAGCCCAGTTGGGTTCTAGCTTGGGTGGTCTCTCGGTCTTCCTTATTTGATCATATCCTAGAGCGACAGTTTGATGACCCTCATTTGCTTGTACTCAAGGACAAGGTGTTGCATGGAGATACCAGGGATGTGACTATTGGTGATGATGGGGTATTAAGGATGCAGGGTCGGGTTTTTGTACCCGCTGTTGATGGGCTTCGAGAGTTGATTCTAGATGAGGCCCAAAGCTCGCGGTATTCCATCCATTCGGGTGACGCGGAGATGTAACAGTATTTGAGGCAGCACTATTGGTGGAGGCAGATGAAGCAAGATATAGTTAGGTTTGTAGCTCGGTGCCTCAATTGTCAGTAGGTGAAGTATAATCACCAGAGACCGGGTAAGTTGCTTCAGCAGATAGAGATTCTGGCATGGAAGTGGGACCGGATCACCATGGACTTTGTAGTTGGGCTCCCACGGACTTTGAGGAAGTTCGATGCCATTTGGGTGATTTTTTATCGTCTAACAAAGTTCATGCATTTCATTCTTATGTGTACTACCTATTCTTCGGAGCAGTTGGCGGAGATTTATAATTGTGAGATTGTTTATCTGCGGGGTATTCTAGTTTCCATCATTTCAGATAGAGGTACTCAATTCACATCGCGGTTCTGGAGGGCCATAAAGCATGAGTTGGGTACTCGGGTGGATTTGAGTACAACATTTCACCCTCACACAGGTAGATAGTCTAAGCGCACTATTCAGATTCTTGAGGATATGCTCCGTGCGTGTGTGATTAAGTTTGGAGGGTCTTGGGATCAGTTCCTGCCATTAGTTGAGTTTGCCTACAACAACATTTATCAGTCCAGCATTCAGATGGCACCGTACGAAGCTTTATATGGTAGGCGGTGTATATCCCCGGTGGGTTGGTTTGAGCCGGGTGATGCTTGATTATTAGGCACCGACTTGGTTTAGGATGCTTTGGAGAAGGTTAAAGTGATTCAGGATAGATTCCGTACAACCTAGTCCAGACAGAAGAGTTATGCGGACTGAAAGGTTCATGATGTTTCATATATGGTTGGAGAGCGGTATCTACTTTGGGTTTTTCCTATCAAGGGTGTTATAAGATTTTGGAAGAAAGAAAAGTTGATTCCAAGGTTTATTGGCCTTTGTGAGATGTTGAGGTGTGTTGGGAAGTTTGCTGAGCTTGCCCTACCTCCCAGCTTGGCAGGAGTTCATCCGGTATTTCATGTTTCGATGCTCTGGATGTATCATAGTAATCTGTCGCACGTGTTGGATTTCAGTTCAGTTAAGTTGGAAAAAGATCTATCTTATGTTGAGGAGCCAGTGACGATATTGGATAGGCAGGTTCGGAAGGTGATTTCTAAGAACATTGCATTAGTGAAGATTCAGTGGTTGGGTCTGTCGGTCAACGAGGTAACTAGGGAGACCGAGCAGTGTATGCGCAGCTATTACCCTCCTATTTTCACTACTTCAGGCAAGTCTCTATGCTTGTTCGAGGACGAACGAATGTTTAAGTGTAGGAGCAACGATGTGACTACCTGGCCGGTCATTTTAAGAATTTACACCTCGATCCCCTATTAACCTCATTCCCCATTTTTGTTTCTACTGTTGTGAGTTGCCAGGAGGATTTATTTGGAGTTTTGGAGAGTTTTGGGACACTTAGTCCCTAAATGAGAGCTTAAGTTTTAGAATTTAGACCATAGTCGGAGCAGTGAGAAGATGGCCTTGAAATGGAATTCCGTTGGTTCCATTAGCTCCGTAGGGTGATTTCGGGTTTAGGAGCGTGCTCAGGTTGTGCTTTGGAGGTCCGTAGCTAATTTAGGCTTGAAATGCCGAAAGTTGAATTTTTTGAAGCTTTCGGTTCGATAGTGAGATTTTGATCCAGGGGTCGGAATGAAATTTCGGAAGTTGGAGTAGCTCCGTAGTGTTGAATGTGACATGTGTGCAAAATTTTAGGTCATTCGGACGAGGTTTAATAGACTTTTTGATCGAAAGCGTATTTTGAGAATTTTGAATTTCTTAGGCTTCAATTCGATGCTAATTGGTAGTTTCGATGTTGTTTGTGGTGTTTTGAAGATTCTAACAAGTTTGAAGAGTAGTATTAGAGTTTTTTGTTTTTTTTTGTTGCGGTTTCGGCGAACTCGGGATGATTTCGGATGGTTGACGGAAAGATTTGGAATTTGGAGTTGTCGATGAAGCTATGACTGTTGTCATAACCACATCCGCGGTTGAGAGGCTGCAGCTGAGACTTCCGCATATGCGGAATCAAGCTGCAGAAGCGTCTAGACGAGGAAGTGTAAAATAACAGAAGCGGAAGGGGTACCGTACCTGCGTGACCGTAGATGCGGATTCTGGTTCACAGGTGCGGCGAAGAGGATTTAAGTGGAAATCGCAGGAGCGGTCCCCTTGACCGTAGAAGCGGTATCGTGGATGCGGAGGGTGGACAACAGATGCGGATTTGCTGGGCAGAAAAGTTAGGATTTCGAGGGTTTTGTTTCAAAAAATTAGAAATTCATTTGGAAATCTGGAGAGGGAGATTTTAGGAGGATTTTGAAGAGGAAATCAGTGGGTTACGATTCCTAATCCCTTTCTAGTTGTATTCCTATAATCTAATCTTAGTTTTGTCATTTAATTTCGGATTGGAGATGAAAATTGGTTGGAAATTTGAAGAACGTTTTTAGACCTAGATTTCGAGTTTTGATTGGGAATTCGACATTATATTTTGATAATTTTGATATGCATCAACTCGTGAGAGTATGAGGATTCTGAAAATATAAATTCTACCTGATTCCGAGTCGTGACCCCAAGGGGTGTTTTGGTCATTTTACCTAATTTCATGTATTATCTTAAAATTAATTAGTTGAATTAGTTAGATGAAGTGTTACTTACATTATGCAATTTAATTGAATAGATTTGGGGCATTTAGAGTCGAGTACTCATGGCAAGAGCGAGGTTTCGGGTTGATTTTGAGCTGGTTCGAGGTAAGTGGCTTGCCTAACCTTGTGTGGGGGAAATTTCCCTTAGGATTTTGTATTGTTGATATTTGAAATGCCTTATATGTGAGGTGGCGATTGCGTACTTGTCGTAATTGTTGAAAAATCATGTTTTCACTAAAGTATCTTTAATTTTGTTTTCTTTTCTTGCTTATACTACTTGAAATTTGGGCCTGCTGTTAGCGTATGGAAGCATGTCTAATTGACTTAATTGCTTTATTTTCTCAAACTGCCTTATTTGGATTATATGCAGCATGCTAGGCTAGAATTACCTATTTTACCTTGGTATGAAATTGAATTAATTGAGTATTCTTCATATTTCCGATGCTTGTTTACTTTAGGACGACGGGACGGTATCCCGGGAGCTCCCCCTGCACATATATTGATTTAGACTGAGGTGTGGGATATCGAGATATCCCCAGCACGTATATTAAGGATACTAAGAGATGCTAGGGATACCGAGAGATCCCCGGTATATATATATATTGAGGATACCAAGAGATCCTTGGGATACCAAGAGATCCCTAGCACATGTTGAGGATACTAAGAGATCCTCGGGATACCAAGAGATCCCCGGTTGTTACCTGTATGATGAGCGGTATTCCTTTTGTTATTATTTATCTCTGTTATAGTTGTTGCTATTCTTATTATCATGTGTTACCTCTCACTATTAGCATTTAATTATATCATCGTATCCTATACTGTTATACCTTGTATCTCATTTAACTTCAGTAGGGCCCTGACCTTCCTCGTCACTACCCGATCGAGGTTAGGCTTTGCACTTACTGATTACCGTTGTGGTGTACTCATGACCCTTATGTGCATGTTTTCATGTGCAGATCCAGGTACTTCGACTCAGTCCTATCAAACTTGAGGCGAGTCGCTTGTAGAGACTTCAAGATATATCTTCCGTGTCCGCAGAGCGAAAAGTCTCTTTTTATTGTCACTACTAGTATAGACCTTCTACATTTTTCCTTGATGATAGACATTTCTGGAGTTAGAGATTTTTATGTAATATCTTAGCTTGTGATTGATGATGTTCCGGATTTTGGGGGTGTTGGGTTGAGAATATTGTATTGTTATCTTAAACATTGTTAAATTTCGTTATCTCGGCTTTTAATACTTTCTTTCCACAAGTTGTTTCTCTTTCTATATTTTTTAGGCTTACCTAGTCGTAGACACTAGTTGCCGTCACGATAGTTCACGCAGCACGAACTGGGGTCCTGACAGTCATGATGGAGCCGGACACCACTGTACGGCAAGACAACACTAAGAAGTTAATTTAGTTCACGTTTTAGTATTTTAAAAACTATGATTTTGCTTCTGTTTAACTAATAAAGATAACCTTTACAGAATAAATAAAAGATTGTTTACAATTTAATACTATGAGTATCACATAATCATCCCAGAACCTGATATCATAAGTGCATGAGCAGTTTCTAGGAAGTAAATATGATACAATAACTGTCCGAAATACAAATTGGATACAATACTCTGAAGGCAACTCTGCTTGCCGCGGGTCATCTCGAGAGATGCAGCTCACCTAAGTCTCTGTATCAACCATGCCTTTGCGCCAAACGAGGACATTGGACATATTTGTGCCTGTGCAACAAAAATACACAAAAAGCGTAGTATTAGTATGAAAATAACGTGTACCTAGTAAGTATCCCGTCTAACCTTGAAGAAGTAGTGAAGAGAGGTCAACCTCGACACTTAATAGTGGTCCAATAATATCAAATTCAGTAGAGAAGTGAACAAATATGAAATATAGTAGATATATGATATAAACGTGTATAAAATACGTGGTAGAATTCCATTCTTTACAATTTTACTCAATCTCTGAACTAGCAAGTTCCCCCCGTAACCGGAGAATATATATATATATATATATATATATATATATATATATATATATATATGTAAAGATATAGTGGATATCATCAAGAGGTTGTCATCAATCAAATCAGGGAACACTTAAGATTCACTGGCTGCTAGCCAAATATTACGCACGAATTCCATAAGAATGATGTGTATATATATAGGTAATGCTGAGGCGTGCGGCCGGATCCAACATAAAAGTAAATTGTGCACTGCCGAGAGTCAAACGGTGCAAACCATAGATGCATCTATTAATCCGCCGAGGCAAACGACCCACTCCTATTAGAGTGTGGTACATAAATCCTGCTGAGGCAAACGTCCTGATCCCATAAGAGTAGTAGAGGGAAATACCCCACTCGCGAATCATACGTGCGACACGGCCAATTATAATTTAAGGAATTTTCCCTGTCGCGAATCATACATGCAATGCGGTCAAATATAATTTATTAAAAATAAAAAACATTTTTCTTGATTCCTTTCAAAATAAGGACAATTCAACTGAAGCTTTTAAAAAAAATTTTGTTGGCAAAATGCACATGCAACCCGGTTGTACATAAATTTTTTAAGTCATTATAAAATTTCTCAATTCTTTCGAAAATACGAAGTTTCACGGAAACCCTCAAAATCTTAAATTCTTCAATTAAAATTTATTTCAACACAATTATTACACAATCCTAATCTTGTTTATTCTCAAGACCACAATAACGTAAATTAACAACAATATCAACAAAGCATGATATAAGCCTAAAACTACCCGGACATAGACATAAATAGTAGCTACGTATTGGACTCTCGTCACCTCATGCATACATAGCCCCCATAATTAGAAGCACATAATAATTTAGTTCACCTATGGGGATAATTTCCTCTTACAAGGTTAGAAAGGAGACTTACCTCACTCCGAATTTCCATAATCGGCTTCCAAGCACTTCTGACGACTCAAATCGATGCACAGTGTTCCAAAAGTAGCCAATAAATGAGAACACCCATAAATATATGATCTATTACCCACAACAATTCAATTTAGATAAATTCCTAACTCCGCTCAAGGAGATGAATAAATCGTCCTCGGGCCCACGTGCCCGGATTCCAAACTTTTTCGAAGATAAAGTCTATCCATAACCTTACTAACTCAAATATATAATTTACTCCCAATTTCATGCCCAAACATACAAGAATACTAAATTTCTAGGTTTTTCTTCAAAAACCCAATTTTCACTAATTTCCTATAATTTTCTATGTCCAAATGTAGATATAATCCAAGTATTTAACTTGCAATAGGTGGGAATGATTTACCTTGATATGGATGATGAAAATGGAGCTCCAAAATATCTCCTAGGTCGGCTCCCATGGAGGAATGAGATGAAATGAGCCAAACCCATTTCTTTACACCTATACACTTCCCAGATGACTCTTCTTCGCGTTCGCGAGACCCCTATCGCGTTCGTAAAGAAGAATATTCCCAAAAACTATTCTTCAAACTCTTATCAGACAGCCTCTCGTATAATGGCCCGAAATGATCCGAAACCACTCGAAACATACTCGAGGGCCCCGTCAAAAAATACCAACAAGTCCCATAACATAACACGGATATGCTCGAGACCTCAAATCACATCAAACACTAAAACCATGATTCTAACTCCAATTCAAGCTTAATTAGAATTTCAAACTTCTATATTCGATGTTGAAACCTATCAAATCACGTCCGATTGTCCTCAAATTTTGCGCACAAGTCATATTTGACATTGCAGACGTACTCTGACTTCCGCGATCAGAATCTGACCCCAATATCAAAAGGTCCACTTCCGGTGAAACTCCTTAAAACCTTCAACTTTCTATCTTTAACCAAATGACCCACAGACCTCTGAATTCACTTCCGATCGCGCTCCCAACACCAAAATCACCATACAGAGTTGTTGCCAAACTCGGAATCCCAAACGGAAATTGATAACACTGAAATGCACTTCAACCCAATCTTATGAAATTCTTTCATAAATGCCAACTTCAACAATAGGTGCCGAAACGTTCCCAGGTCTTCCAAAACCCGATCCGTACATATGCCCAAGTCTAAAATCATCATAGAAGCCTGTTTGAACCTTCGAATCCTGATTTAGAGGTCATTTACTAAAAAATCTAATCTTAGTCAATTCTTCCAACTTAAAGCTTTCGGAATGCGAATTCTCTTTTCAAATCAACTTTGAACTTCCCGGAATTCAATTCCAACCATATGTACAAGCCATAATACCTGAACTGAAGCTATTCATGGCCTTAAACATCTAAATGACACGCTATATCTCAAAATGACTGGTATGGTCGTTATATTCTCTTCCACTTAACATATGTTCGTCCTCTAATGTGCTGAGAATTGTACTGAAGTTGTCTGAAATCCTTGTTTAACACCTTGTGTACCTACTCGTGCTACCACAACTTAGTTGAGAACATGAACTTGATCAAATCTGAAGATATTCTCTTTTATTTAGGCGAATAAGCCCTAGAGCCCAGTTTCAACATCTGCCATTCTCTGCCATGCTTGTTCCTAACATTTGAACATTGTATCAATCACCACACGATGCACCGATACCTGACTGCATACCTTTGCTGAAATCACACCTTGCACCACTTTATTCGCAGGATCATAATAACATTCTCCGATCATAATAGGTAGAATTCAACGAACTTGATGCTCCCAATGCACCTCATGACATATATAAGTGATGTTTCAACTCTTATAATACCGCCACAATAGAAGAGACATGTAGAAATTTATAACCAACTGCCTAGTCAATAATTCATTGACTCTATACTCCCGACAAGAACCATTACCTCATTCTGAACCAAATAATGATCTTTGATCTTTAATATACTTCATATAATCCAATCACACTGGTCCTAGGACCAGTAATCTTGTCTCGCCCAGTACGAATTACTCAGGCAATAAGTCATCCTGGACATGGCTAAAAGTCCCATATAATGCCACAACGTTCCAATAGGCTACAAACTCGAACGTGATAATAAGGAAAACAAACTCTGGAAGGGAATACTCAACTCATGCAACTAATATGAGATTTCCTTAGAAAATGGGAAATAAAACACACAAAAGATAAAATATAAAAACTGTGTTTAACATCACATTGTTGCGGCGTGTAACCTGATCCAAACAACATTCCCGTGGCAGTGTGCCATCCGATTAACACATAAAATTTACATAAGGATATACAAACCGAGCTAAATTGCTCATTATAACCAAATACCGAATATCGGTTACAAGCACGCTAAGTGCATAATACCATCAGTGGGGAGATAGATAGCGCCATACGCTACAAAACTCAAGCATAACTAAGGTGCGATATATGATCTGAATCTTAAGAGACATCCTAATCACATAACATCATCTCTACGCGAAACCTCAACACATAAGAAATTTATTAATCCATCTCACAGCTCACACGGCATAATATAATATTACATGAAATAGTCGATGACGAAACAACATCCAACGTCCGAATACTCCTCCATGAGGAGCGCCATGCTGAAATGAACACATCCGACTTGATGTAGAGTCCACTTTATTTAAATCCATCCACAGACCTCAAGCCAATTCTAGTCACACTGTACCAGGCTAATCACCTTCCAAAAGTTCATAATAATCCTTTTTCCCATAACTCACAAGAACATCCGTCATGAACGGAGCAGACCCCCAAAGTCCACAACCTAATAAACCGAGCGCCCTCTAAGCATAAATTCTCAATTTAATGATATCACCACAATGTTCATACTTAGTTTAATTCTTCAATCAATCAAGTGACTACAAGCCACACTTATACAATCTCCCCATAGGGCACGCTCCCATGACCTTCCATGCCAGATAATTAGTTTGCACATCCATACCACCAGCCATACTAACATTGTAAAGCGATTAGAATCCTTAACCAAAATGCAATGCCTTTTTAACAAACATCTATCTCAGGTGACGTTGAAGACAATGCCAACTTACTCTAAACATTCAAATCCCTTTTCCTGCCCATCCGAGCTCGTGACATCCTTGTCAACACCGAACTGCAACCTTGATTCTTACTTTCAAATTCCACACCACTCAATGCACCTAACATGCCAATATGCAACAGTACAGGATTCTATTGTAATTTCTGAGCCACTAATAGATTAATACTTAATCATATAGGAACTTTTCACTGAACTCATTTCAGGAGAACCATAGCAACATGCGAGTGAATCTTCATAACTATAGAAAATACAAATCTTCAAGTAGCGGTTAGACTACCATAACCCTTCCGTGATCCGCCTACACATAACATACCATAATACTAGAATACTTCCAAATAAAATCAATTACGACGGCTATCAAGCCTTACACGTATCGTCATAAATCACATGCATAACTTAATCACGCTGAAGGAACTGACCACTGCCACCAGTATGCCAATTCCACCATGGCCAACCAATCCAACCTCTTTTAATCCGTCCTTAACTCACCTTAGAGATAAAAATATCTCCAATATTCTCAGCACAAACATAACTCGCACCCATCTTGGGTGACTCCATTCTACGAGACCTCACCGTCTCCAAACCCATGAATTATTTCATACCTTCCTTGCACACACTTTTTATATTCAATTGGGGCACCCGTTCTAAAATTCCTTTATGAATCCAAAGTCATTTTCTCTTATTTTCCCTAAATGTTACACTGCCAGCCGTAGATATCATAGAACATCCTAAGCCTCTTTTTATAATTTGCTGTAAAAGCTCGATGCTTACCCATACTCATGGACTCAGAATCCTTAGGCACCACACTTTCGCCTTTGAATCCACTAGGACCGTTGTTGAGAGTAACTCACTCTGGCTTGGTTCTAAATATAATCAATTTCAAGGCTCTTATAGCACATGAATACCCTCTCGATGAAGCATAAAACCTGAATCTTCCCCAAAGCCTGAACATGAGTCAATAAGGCCAACATAGCACACATTTATCAAATCCCTTACCCAAGTCACCACTTATGTTCTTTTCCCTTAGCTGTAATAACTCACCAATATGCTGATAACCAGAAATCTCATAAGCAGGCGACAACGCAATCCAACCGTAGGCTGTAGGACTCTCCCAATTAGCTTGAAGCCACTATTACATAACTATAGAACCCACAAATAGCATTGACATGACCTTGTACAATGAAACCGCCAGATTCCTTGAAATCCTTACATTAGAATTTCATGAACACTCTGAATCTCTACCAACATCTGCATATAAGACCTCTTACTTGATAGCCAGTAAAACCCTTCGTAGAAACTTTGCCAACTACACGACCGCTAACCTGCTCACAGGAAATAACTCACCTGTGGAAATTACATGCCGACATCCCCCAACAACGCTGCACTGCCCAACTACTACGAAATTAGTTACCCATCCAGAGCCCATGCTCACTCACTAGTTGTACAAGTCCATTCACTCCTCATGGACATCAACTAAACGCGCGACAATACATTCTTATCCAAAGTCATGTTGTATCCTTCTTCATATTAAGAAACTTCTTTCTGTTGTACCTAATTTCCCGTCGTTTGACAGCCAATATTTCAAAATGAGCCCGTGACCTAGTCACTGACCACCGTGAATCCAAATTCACTCTAAACTCCTCACATGGCACGTAGTAATCCTACCACAGAACCCATGTGCTGCTCTTCCACTTTGGTCAAACTCACTTTTTTAAGCAACTACTCGACGCATGTTTCCCATAGTTGTCCTTCTAGGAGTTTAATCACCACACTACACTTCCCAGATGCCCTTCATCATCCTTCGATGCCCAGTCATATACCCAGGAGGAAACATCCCACACCACATCTGCAGTAACATTTCAACTCCTCAATTCTCAATTTATAATAAGCGCTTCACATCGCATAAGGTTGAGTAGGAAGGAAACAAGGGTATAAGATCAAAGGAATCAAACCGCATGATGAGGAATCAAGAAGAGGAGTGCTCCAATCCGCCTTGTAGCCTCTCGAAGATAAGTAAAGACGTCTCCATACCGATTCGCAAGACTCTACTAGACTTGCTCATGACTCGTGAGACCTAAGGCAACCTAGTGCTCTGATACCATGTTGTCACGACCCAAAATCCACTAAGGGTCGTGATGGCACCGGACACCACTGTCAGGCAAGCCAATACCAAGAAGTTAATTTAGTTCTCGTTTTAATAATTTTGAAAACTATGATTTTCCTTCTGTTTAAATAGTAAAGATAATCTTTACAGAATAAATTAAAGAATGGTTAAAATTTAAAACTGAGTACCCCATAATCATCCAAGAACCCGATTTTACAAGTGCATGAGCAGTTTCTAGAAAGTAAATGTGATACTTGTCCATAATAAAAATTGGACAGAAAAGAAAATACAATACAATACTCTAAAAGAGACCCTGCTAGCCGTGGGTCGTCTTCGGAGATGCAGCTCACCTAAGTCTCCATATCAACCATGCCGTTGCACCCAACGGGGCAAGTGGACATACCTGTGCGTGTGTAATAAAAATGCATAGCGAGCGTAGCATGAGTAAGAAAACAACGTGTACCCAGTAAGTATCTCGTCTAACCTCGAAGAAGTAGTGAAGAGCGGTCAACTTCGACAATTAATAGTGGTCCAATAATATCAAATGTAGTAGAGAAGTGAACAAATATGAAATATAGTAGATATATGAGATAAACATGTATAAAATATGTGGTATAATTCCATTCTTTACAATTTTACTTAATTTCTGAACTAGCAAGTTTCCTCCGTAACCGGAGCATATATGTATATATATGTAAAGATATAGTGGATATCATCAAGAGGTTTTCATAAATAAAATAAGGGAAAACTTAAGATACACTAGCTTCTAGCGAAATATTACGCACTAATTCCATTAGAATGATGTATATATACAGTTAATGCCGAGGCATACAGCCCAATCCAATATAAATGTAAATTGTGCACTGCCGAGGGTCGAAAGGCACAAACCATAGATGCATCTATTAACCCCCCAAGGCGAACAACCCTCTCCTATAAGAGTGTGGTACATAAATCATATCGAGGTAAACGACCCGATCAGAAGAGTAGTAGAAGGAAATACCCCGCTCCCGAATCATACGTGCGATGCAGTCAAATATAATTTAAGGATTTTTCCCGCTGGCAAATCATACATGCGACGCGGTCAAATATAATTTATTAATAATAAAAATCTTTTTTCTTAATTCCTTTCAAAATAAGGACAATTCGATGTGAAGTTTTTAAAGAGATTTTCCCCGCTACCAAAATACAGATGTGACGCGGTTACACAAAGATTTATTAAGTCATTATTACATTTCTCAATTATTTCGAAAATAAAAATTTTCTTGAAAACCCTTAAAATCTTAAATTCTTCAGTTCAAATTCCTTTCAACACAATTATTATGCAATCACAATCTTGTTTCTTCTCAAGACCACAATAATATAAATTAACAACAATATCAACAAAGCATGATGTAATTGTAAAACTATTTGGAAATAGGAATAACTAGTAGTTGCGTACGAATTCTCATCATCTCATGCGTACGTAACCCCCACAATTAGAAGCACATAATAATTTAGTTCACCTATGGGGATAATTCCCTCTTATAAGGTTAGAAAGGAGACTTACCTCCCTTCAAAGTTCCATAATCGGCTTCCAAGCCCTTCCGACGACTCAAATTGATGCACAACACTCAAAAACTAGCCAATAACTGAGAAAATCCATAAATATATGATCTATTACCCATAACAATTAAATTTAGATAAATTTCTAACACCGCTCGAAAAGTTGAAAAACTCGCCATCGGGCCCACGTTCCCGGATTCCAAAATTTTTCAAAGATAAAGTGTATCCATAACCTCAGGAACTCAAATATATAATTTACTCCAAATTTCGTGCCCAAATCGTGGTCAAAATCCAAGAATACCAAATTTCTAGGTTTTTCTTCAAAACCCCAATTTTTACTAATTTTCCATGATTTTTCCCGTTAAAATCTAGATATAATCCACGTAATTAACTTGCAATAGGTGGGAATCACCTACCTTGACATGGATGATGAAAATGGATCCCCAAAATCACTCCTAAGTTAGCTCCCATAGAGGAAATAAGATGAAATGAGCCAAACCCATTTCTTTACAGTTATACAGTGCCAAGACGACTCTGCTTCGCGTTCGCGAGACCCCGATTGCGTTTCCGAAGAAGAAACTTCCCAAAACCATTTTTCAAACTCTTTTCAGATAGTTTCTAGTATAATGTCCATACATTTTTTTTTAAAAACTCCAAATGACAAATGGTTTGCTTTTTTAAAAACTAGATACCAAGATCTAAAACTTTCATGTATTAGTCATCTCTCAATTCCTTGTAGATTTTGAGATATAAGTTGCCAAAGTCAGCCCTGTGCAAGACCAATTTCCTCTTCATCTTCCCGGACAGCCTGTTGTGGACCAGCCATAACTTTTTGTACACAAATCCAACTGATTAATAGTTTACCATTACAAAACTACACATAAAGGAATACAACCGTCATGTATGGATCATCTCCAAATTCCTTGTAGATTGTGAGATATGAGCCTCCGAAGTAAGATCTGTGCAACATAAATTCTTATACTTCGCGAATGCGATATTATCTTTGCGAACGTGAAGAAAAAAATCCAAGAAGCCAAATCCTTCTTCGCGAACGCGAGAGGACTGTCGTCGACGCGAAGAACAACACCAGACAGCAGCATCAACCATTGGAAAACAGCGTGAAATGATCTGAAATCTCGAAACACAATCGAGGACCTAGAGGCCTTGTCCAAACATACCAACAAGTCCCATAACATTACACGGATCTTCTCGAGGCCTCAAATCAATAAAACAATGCTAAAACCACGAATCACACTCCAATCTAAGCTTAATGAACTTTTGAATTTCAAACTTCTATATTCGATGCCAAAACATACCAAATCACGTCTGATTGACCTCAAATTTTGCACACAAGTCATATTCAAAATTACGGACCTACTCTAACTTCTGAAATCGGAATCCGATGCCGATATCAAAAATTTCACTTCCGTTCAAACTCCTCAAAACCTTCAAATTTTTATCTTTAGCCAAATGACTCCAAAACGACCCACGAACCTCCGAATTCACTTCGATCCGCTCCTAACAACATAATCACCATACAGAGCTATTCCCAAACTCGAAATCCGAAACGGACATCGATAAGACTAAAATGCACTTCAACCCAAAATTTTGAAATTCTTTCAAAAATGCCAACTTCCATAATAGGTGCCAAAACTTTTCGGGTGTTCCAAAACCTAATTCGAACATACGCCCAAGTCAAAAATTATCATATGAACCTGTTGGAACTTTCGAGTCCCGATTCCGAGGTCATTTACTCAAAAATTAAATCTTAGTCAATTCTTCTAACTTAAAGCTTTCGGAATGGGAATTCTCTTTCCAAATCAACTCCAAACTTACCGGAATTCAATTGCAACAATGCGTACAAGTCATAATACCTAAAGTGAAGATACTCATGGCCTCAAACTACTGAACGACGCGCTAAAGCTCAAATGACCGGTTGGGTCGTCATAGAAACAACCTTTGTGATCGCGGCTTCACCTACACGATCTCATAGAAGGACATTAGACACCAGTAGCAGCATTCCAAAATAGGAGGAAATGGCCTGTAGCCCATCTGAAACACACCCGAGGCCCCCGGGACTTTGTCAAAACATACCTACAAGTTCCATTACATAAAGCAGACCTGCTCGAGGTCTCAAATCACATCAAACAGTATCGAAATTATGTATGACATAGAAATTGCACTTATGAATTTTTGAATCATACAACTTCCAAAACTCGTGCTGAAACATATCAAATCAACCTGGAATGACGTCACATTTGGCATGCAAGTCTCAAATGACATAATGGAGCTAATACAACTCTCGAAGTTACATTATGATCCAATATCAATGAAATCAACTCCCGGTCAAACCTCTCAACCTTCCAAAATTTCAACTTTCAAATTTTGGCCGAAATGCTTCAAGTTAATATACGGACCTCCAAATCCCAATCCGAATGCACACCTAAGTTCAAAATCACCATACAAAACTGTTAAAATCATTAAAACACCATTTTAGAGTCATCTATAAAAAACTCAAAACTCGATCAACTCTTACCGCTTAAGCTTCTAAAAAATATCCGTCAAACTAATCCTAAACATTTGAAAACCGAACTCGACCGCTCACAGATGCCATAATACACAATACGAAGCTGCTTAAGGCCTTAAGATACCAAGAGGGATGCCAATTCTCAAAATGACCAGTCATGTCGTTACATTCTTCCCCCTTTATGCAAACGTTCGTCCTAGAACGTGTCAAGAACCATTCTGAAGTCATCAAGTCACTGAGTATACTCACCATACATATACTTGCGGGTGATCCCACGTCAACCCAATCTATGTAGACTCGACAACACCAACTCAACTGAAGATTATTTCTTCCACCAACACTAATAGGCTTTATAACTAAATTTTTTGCCATCTGATCATTTCCAAAATATCTGATTCCTACATCAACACAGAGAATGAGACTCGACCAGCTGCCATAACTTGCGCCTACCCCCACCAGGTACAACCACACGACATAACATATCACACATATGCCCATAACAATATCTCTAATTATAATAGCTGCCCATAATCAAATCCAGCACCGGCGATTAACCTCATATTGGCTAGGACCGTGTTCTAAACCTCCACGACGTCGACAATAATGTAAGAAATAAGAAGACCTCATAACCATTCACCTAAAATAACAAGTCACATCTAATGCCACCTGGGCACACACCACGTAAGCTAAAACCCAACAGGCACAATGCGAATATGACTAAATATGCAAAGAGAAACATATGAGAGGACTATCGAACAAGCCCGATAGACACGACTCCCTATCACTAACGTATTACGATCAATTTCACAATAGAGAATTAATGTATATGAACAAATCACAAGGATCTCATGTTAATATAATTCCACCATGGCACACATCCCAGCTCAAACGTATCAAATCACATGAAGGCATAAGGATCCCATCCTCAGCTCTGAATCACAAGTAGATACACACCATACCAACTGAAACCATCAACTAATTCAATTCCACTAACAAAAATCACAAACATATCAGTCCCCCACACCTGCAGAGATTCTAAATCACATATCGTATCTAACCACCTAGAAATCACATCAAAACCTACAGTAATGAGTAACAAAAAGTCACTTCATGTCTCATAGATCTCAATAATGAACAAAACAAAACGATAGACACGGGCTGCCACTATAGAATCTCCCAACAACGGTAAACATATAAGCAAAGCACAAAATCACAAAACTCGCCCATATGTGAAGCAACATAGGAGGACTCGCCCCGATAATATGGAACAACGATTCCACAAAAATACAATTCGACGATAAGAGAGAGAGATAGAGAGAGAATATTAATTAATGACCCTGAATAAGAATATGTCTGTCACGACCCTAATTCACGAATCGTGAACACGTCAAGACGGCACCTAGTCACAACGATTAGGTAAGCCTGACAGTGCGGAAGTAATAACCAATACGGAAATATTTAAGTCAAAAGTTAAATAACTTCACGAAGTATACAACTTGCCACTTGGCACATACACTTTGACTCTACAAATTTTGAAACAGAAATCCCAAAACCCAGAATCTCACGGGAACCACAGGCTAATAGAAAGTAATACACTGCTCTAACTCCGGAATTTCTACACAACCGAAAGAAAGGAAAATCATATACTACAGCTGGAATAAGATAGAAACTCCTGGTCTGCGGACGTGACAGATATACCTCAAGTCTCCGAATGTATCGCCTGGATCACTGATAATGTGACGGACCGTAAGTACCTGGATCTGCACATTAAAAACATGCACAGAAGAGGCATGAGTACACCACAGCGGTACTCGGTAAGTGCCAAGCCTAACCTCGGTTGGGTAGTGACGAGGAAGGTCAGGGCCCTACTGAGAAAAATATAATAATCAGTATGATAATGAGGAGACAATATAAGTATAATCACAGCAGAAATCCAACAAGAAAATAAGTAAAACAGTAACAGAGAACAAACACAATCAATGAATAGAGATACAAGCCACAACCGGATATTTATCATCGGGGATCTCCTGGTATCCCGAGAATCTCTTGGTATCCTCAATAAATCGTTCGGGGATCTCTTGGTATACCGAGGATCTCGTGGTATCCTCAATAATAATTCTAGGATCTCTTGGCATCCTCAATAATAATTCTAGGATCTCTTGGTATCCTCAATAATAATTCGGGGATCTCCTGGTATCCCGAGGATATCCTGGTATCCTCAATAATAATTCTAGGATCTCTTTGTATCCTCAATAAATAATCATTACTGTGCCAGGGATCTCTTGGTATCCCGCACTCTCAGTCTTAGAACATAACACGTGCAGGGGGATCTCCCGGTAATCTAACCCGTAGTCCCAAATATAAATATGCAGGGGGATCTCCCGGGAATCTAACCTGTAATCCCAAATATAAATATGCAGGGGGGATCTCCCGGGAATCGAACCCGTAGTCCCAAATATAAATGTGCTGGGGATCTCCCGGGAATCAAACCCGTAGTCCCAAATATAATTGTGCAGGGGGGTCTCCCGGGAATCAAACCCGTAGTCCCAAAGTAAACAAACAAGGGGTAACTCCCGGAGTACCGCATCCGTAGTCCCAATGCAAATGCGCAACCAACATCAGAGAAATACTTAGAAATTTAAGTACAACAATACAAGGCATCAAAGAATACTGGCCTAACATGCTTCACGTAATCACAATTAAGACAATTTAAACATTTAGGCATCTTGGATCAATTAAACATGCTCTTCTACGCTAGCACTGACTGTAAAAGCAAGTAAAGTAAGGCAAATATGAAAGAGAATTCAAATCAAGTAATTGAGTAAAATTCGATTTTCAACAATTTGCTCAAGTACGCGCTTGTCACCTCACGTACAAGGCATTCAATTACCAATTATCACATCCTAAGGGACGAAGTCCCCCATACAAGGTTAGGCAAGCCACTTACCTCGAACCGGTGCGAAATCAACTAGGGAGCGATGCCCTTGCCACGAGTATCCAACTCCGAGTGACCCAAATCTATTCAAACAAATTTAATATTGTAAATAAAAATTCAAGCAATTTATTATGCAATTAAATTCTAAGCTAATACGCGAAATTATGTAAATTGACCAAAATACCCTCGGGCCCACGTGCCCGGAATCCAAAATTTCTCGAAGATAAAGGTTGCCCATAACCTTAGGAACTCAAATATATAATTTACTCCTAGTTCCACGCTCCAATTCGTGGTTAAAACTTGTTTTCACCAAGTTCTAGGTTTTTCATCTAAAACCCTTGATTTTCCTTAATTTAACATGTTAAATCTACTCATAATCTATGTAATTAACTTATGATGTGAAGAAATTACTTACCTCTTTGATGATTATGGAATCCCTCCTCAAATGCTCTCAAAAATCGTCCAAGGCTAAGTGGGAAATGAGGGAAATAAGCCAAAAACTCGGACTAAAAAGACACTGCCCAGACGCAGAAGTCGCAATTCCCAGAAATTTCTTCGCAATTGCGAAGCTACAGTGTTTTCGCATTTCCCAGCTTGCTACAGTATTTTCGCATTTCCCAGCCTTTTTCTTCGCATTTGCAAAGCTTACAGGGTTTGCAATTCCCATACTTTGTTCGCAATTGCGAGCATACCAGAAGCAGCAATTTTTTTCCAGACACAAAAATAAGCATAACTTCCTCATATGATGTCCAAATTCGATGATTCTTTTTCCTATGGCTCCGTAATTTCGATACAGATCTAATGGTTCAAACAAAACTGAATTTGGAGCTCATTTGCTTAATATGGTACCCCCTTATGTCAAAAGAAACGACGTTGAAATATCAAATAAGAGCGTAATCACAACCCGAAACACACCTGAGGCCCCCGGGACCCCGACCAATCACACCAACCAGTCCCAAAATACATTACGGAGTTGTTCGAGGCCTCAAATCACATCAAACAATGCCAAAATCATGAATCAACCTCCAATTCAAGCTTGATGAACTTTGAAGTTTCCAACTTCTATTTTCGATGCCGAAACCTATCAAATCAAGTCCGATTGACTTCAAATTTTGCACAGAAGTCCAAAATGACATAACGAAGCTACAGAAACTTTCGGAATTCCATTCCAACCCTCGGATCAAAATCTCACCTATCAACCGGAATTCGCCAAAATACTAACTTTGCCAATTCAAGCTTAATTCTACACCGGTCATCACAAAAATATTCCGGACACACTCCTAAGTCCCAAATAACCTAACGAAGCTATCAGAACCATAAAATTCGCATTTCAAGCTCGATATCAAAATTTCCACTTCCAGTCAAATTTTCTCAAAAACCTTCAAATTTCTATCTTTGGCCAAACGACTCCAAAATGACCTACGAACCTCCGAATTCACTGTCGATCGCGCTCCCAAATCCAGAATCTCCATACGAAGCTACTCCCAGTCTCCGAATCCCAAACGGACATCAATAACACTAAAATGCATTTTAAGCCAAACTGATGCAATTTCTTCTAAAATGTTATCTTCCACAATAGTCGCCAAAACGCTCCCGGGTTATCCAAAACCCGATCCGAGAATACGCCCAAGTCCGAAATCATCATACAAACCTGCTGGAACCTTCGGATTCCGATTCCGGGGTCATCTACTCAAAATTCCAATCCTAGTTCATTTCTTCAACTTTAAGCTTGCAAAATAGGAATTTCCATTTAGATTTGACTCCAACTTCCTGAATTTTAATTCTGACCATGCACACAAAGTAAATATACCTGAGATGAAGCTGCTCATGGCCTCAAACTGCTGAATGATGCGCCGGATCTCAAAACGACCGGTTGGGTCGTTACAATCTCCCCCACTTAGACATACGTTCATCCTCGAACGTGCTGAGAACTACACTGAAGTAGTCTGAAATCACTTGTTTAACACCTCATGCACCTTCCTCTGCTTCCACAACTCAGTTGAGCACATTAGCTCGATAATTCTGTAGATATACTCCTTTATTCAAGCAAATAAGCCATTAGACCCAATTCCAACATCCGGAATTTCCTGCCAAGCATGTTCCCATCATACGACCACCATATCAACCTTCACATGCTGTACCCAAACATGAATGCATAACTTTGCTTAATTCACACTTTGCATCACTTTACTCATATGACCACAATAACATTCTTTAAACATAATATTAGAAATTCCACAAATCTGATGCTCCCATTGCATCTCATGACCTACACAGGTCTTGCTCCACAAATCAAAATCCCACAAATCTGATGTCGAAATTACAACATCGATACGACGGAAGAGATGTGCCGAAATTCATAACCAACTACCGAATCAACAATTCATTGGATCTATACTCCTGACAAGATCCATTACCTTGTCCCAAACCAGAGAATGATCTTTGCTCTATAATATACTTCATATAATCAGTTTGCACTGACCCCAAATCCAATAACCTCGTCTCACCCAGTACGAACTGCTCAGGCGATAAGCCACCTCAGACATAATCAAAAGTCCCGCAAGACGACACAATGTGCCAGTAGGCTACTAATTCGTACGCGATACAAAAGGAAGGCGAACTCTAGAAAGAACTACTCAACTCGCACACTAACATGGACTTCCTCAGAAAACAGGAAACAGAACACATAAAAGCAAATATGGGAACTGAACTGAACATCACAATGTTGCGGCGCGCAACCCGATCCAAAAAAAATACCCATGGCGGCGTGCCACCCGATCCATATATAGAACTCACATAAGGAGATATACGTTGAGCTGAATAGCTCATCACATCAAAATAACGAATATCGATCGTAAACACACTGAGGTGCATAATATCATTCACAAGGAAACATATATCGCTATAGGCTACAAACTCAAGCACAACTGAGGTACGATACATGATCTAAGTCTCAAGAGCCATCCTGCTCATATAACAACACCGCTGAGCGGAACCTCAACACATAAGGAATTTACCAAGCCGTCTCACAACTCATCCGGCGCAATATATCTTTACATGAATTAACTGACCACGAAATAAGACCGCAACTATCCTTCCATAAAGAGCGCATTGCTGAAATAAACACAACTGGCCTGACGTAAGGCTCACTTCCACATTTAAATCTATCCGCCGACCTCAAGTCTATCCTGATCGTGCCAAGCTAGGCCAATAATATTTCACAGGTCCATAACCCAATAAGCAGAGTGCCCTCCAGGCATAAATTCTCAAATGGATGATATTACCAAAATCCTCATACTTGGTTTAAATTTCTAATTAATCAAGTGACTACATGTCACACTTATACAATCTTCCCGTGGGACAAGCTCCCACCATCTTCCGAAATAATTAACGGGTTCGCACATTCAAACCGCCGGTTACACTAACGCTGAAAAGTGATCAAGAATCCCCAACCAGGATGCAAAGCCTTTCTCACAGAACACTAGTCTCAGGTGATACTGACATCAATACCCATCTTACTCAAAACACTGGAACTCCTTTCCTGCTCATCCGAGCTTGTGACATCACAGTCATTGACCAAACTACGACCCTGGTCCTTACTTTAAATTCCATACCACTCACTGCACCTCACGTGCCGATATACGATAGACATGATTTCCATCACAACTCTGGAACCACCGATAGGCTAATATTTCATCACATAAGACTTTCCATTTAACTTACTTCCGGAGAACTATAGCAACATACAGGTGAATTCTCATAAACGTCGAATATGCCAATATCTGAGTAGTGGTCCAAGCCACCATAACCCTTCCGGGATTTGCCTCCACATAACAAGCCATAACAGAAGAATGCTTCCGAACAAAATCAATTACGGTGGCCGACATGCCTCACATGTACCGCCACAAATCACTTGCATAACTTGCTCACGCTGAAGGAACTCATCACTGACACCAATATGCCAATTCAACTATGGCTAATCAACCTACCTCCTTCTAATTTACCCTTAATTGCCTTGAAAAATAATACTTCTCCATTCAACATATAACATACTCCATCTACACTCCTCCCGAGTGACCTTGAATCACGAGACCATGCTGTCTCAAATCCCACGAACCATTTCATATCTCCCAAATGCTACACCGCAAGTCAAAATATTATAGAACATTTTGGGCACCTTCTCATAAGCTGCTACAAAGCTTGATTCTTATCTGTATCTATAATGTCGACATCATTAGGCACCACACTTTGCCCTTTGAATTCATGAGGACCGTTACTGAGAGCCACCCGGTTCTGACTTGGCCCAGTATGCAACTAACTCTACTGAATTTTTATAACATATGAATACCCTCTCGATAAACCACCCAGCGGGATCACTTTCCTCGAAGCCTGCACCTATACGAGGCATAAATCATGAATCTTCCCTCTCGTCTGAACACGAGCCAATAAGGCTAACCATGGCATGCATTCAACAATTCATTTACTCAAATTACCACTCATGGTCCTTTTCCGTAGCTGCAATAACCCATTAATACGCTAATACCCAAAATTCATGCAGATAATTAACCATGCAACCCGATCCTAAGCGATGGGACTCTCCCACTTAGCTCAAAGCCACTATTACACGACTCTCGAACACATTAGAATCATTCCCTCAAGTCATTTACTCTTATTCAAACTGCAATTCACCTTATCCAACGAACATAACCACCTGTGCCTCCTTAGCACTCTCGCACCACATGGTATGACCTCATTCCAATACAACCAAACATCTTCCCGCTCCATATACCGAGCATTATTTACCAATGACAGCTTAAGACATACTGTGATTCTCACACATCTATGAAGCACCATGTAGCCTTTATCAAAGTTTTCCCTGCTGATACTGAAATGTAGAATTATTATGGACATAGGAACATCAAAAGTCCAAACGTCATACCATACAAATCTCAACTGTTACTCATAAGCAAGTTTCAAAGAACTTTTGAATACCACTTAGATATATCGCAGGCCAAATCTGATATGACACGTGACANATACTAACCTTTATCGCTTGTACGTCACCATAAAAAAACAACTCAAGCCATTTGTTTGGTACATGTCCTTCTTAGGACAGTTAAACTCACTGTCTCGGTTGCTAGTTACATCCTTCGTAAAATAGACATCTCAAACGAACCACATAGTCTGTATTACCACCAACTATCTTCAGGTCTATATCCACTTCATCACTCTACCATTATTGCGGCGTTTAGGCAATTAAGTAAACCTTCTTAAGATCGTTCTTATCAACCAGATATCAAAACTTATTGCACCCTCACGTGCACCATTGAATGATTTCTCAATACTTCTGCATTATCGATATGGATGACACGTGGTAACAATGGTTGAGCAAATTATTGGCTCCCTTGAAATCCTTCTGTAGCATCACAAACCGGCGACGCATAGTTGATATCGAGTGTGCAATTTTCAACACACGAGTGGATACAAAAGAACATATGATATAGGCTCCAGCTGAATAAATGTTGCACGATAAGGAATGAAATGAAGTGGAATTTTTTCTTAACGGTTACTTAGCCCCTCGTAGATAAGCACAGACGTCTCCGTACCGATCAGCGAGACTCTAATAAACCGGCCTGTGTCCCGTGAATCCTATGAACCTAGAGCTCTGATACCAACTTGTCACGACCCTTATTCACCAATCGTGAACACGTCATGACGGCACCAAGTCACAACGATTAGGTAAGCCTGACAGTGCGGAAGTAACAACCAATACGGAAATATTTAAGTCAAAAGTTAAATAACTTAAGGAAGTATACAACTTGCCACTTGGCACATACACTTTAACTCTACAAATTCTGAAACAGAAATCCCAAAACCCAGAATCTCACGGGAACCACAGGCTAGTAGAAAGTAATACACTGCTCTAACTCTGGAATTTCTACACAACCGAAAGAAAGGAAAATCATATACTACAGCTGGAATACGATAGAGACTCCTGGTCTGCGGACATGACAGATATACCTCAAGTCTCTGAATGTATCGCCTGGATCACTGATAATGTGCCGGACCGTAAGTACCTGGATCTGCACATGAAAAACATGCGCAGAAGAGGCATGAGTACACCACAACGGTACTCAGTAAGTGCCAAGCCTAACCTCGGTTGGGTAGTGACGAGGAAGGTCAGGGCCCTACTGAGAAAAATATAACAATCAGTATGATAATGAGGAGACAATATGAGTATAATCACAGCAGAAATCCATCAAGATATTAAGTAAAACAGTAACAGAGAACAAACACAACCTATGAATAGAGATACAAGCCACAACCGGATATTTATCATCGGGGATCTCCTGGTATCCTGAGAATCTCTTGGTATCCTCAATAAATCGTTTGGGGATCTCTTGGTATCACGAGGATCTCCTGGTATCCTCAATAATAATTCTAGGATCTCTTGGTATCCTCAATAATAATTCTAGGATCTCTTGGTATCCTCAATAATAATTCGGGGATCTCCTGGTATCCCGATGATCTCCTGGTATCCTCAATAATAATTCTAGGATCTCTTTGTATCCTCAATAAATAATCATTTCTGTGCCAGGGATCTCTTGGTATCCCGCACTCTCAGTCTTAGAACATAACACGTGCAGGGGGATCTCCCGGTAATCTAACCCGTAGTCCCAAATATAAATATGCAGGGGGATCTCCCGGGAATCTAACCCGTAGTCCCAAATATAAATATGCCGGGGGGATCTCCCGGGAATCGAACCCGTAGACCCAAATATAAATGTGTAGGGGGATCTCCCGGGAATCCAACCCGTAGTCCCAAATATAAATGTGCAGGGGGATCTCCCGGGAATCAAACCCGTAGTCCCAAATTAAACAAACAAGGGGGAACTCCCAGAGTACCGCATCCGTAGTCCCAATGTAAATGCGCAACCAATATCAGAGAAATGCTCAGAAATTTAAGTACAACAATACAAGGCATCAAAGAATACTGGCCTAACATGCTCCACGTAATCACAGTTAAGACAATTTAAGCATTTAGGTAGCTTGGATCAATTAAACATGCTCTTCTACGCTAGCACTGACTATAAAAGCAAGTAAACTAAGGCAAATATGAAAGAGAATCCAAATCAAGTACTTAAGTAAAATCCGGTTTTCAACAATTTGCTCAAGTACGCGCTCGTCACCTCATGTACAAGGCATTAAATTATCAATTATCATATCCTAAGGGACGAAGTCCCCCATACAAGGTTAGGCAAGCCACTTACCTCGAACCGGTGCGAAATCAACTAG
>MU702265.1:17733-55656 GCA_026770625.1 Nicotiana glauca | reverse complement strand
ACTTATGATGTGAAGAAATTACTTACCTCTTTGATGATTATGGAATCCCTCCTCAAATGCTCTCAAAAATCGTCCAAGGCTAAGTGGGAAATGAGGGAAATAAGCCAAAATCTCGGACTAAAAAGACACTGCCCAGACGCAGAAATCGCAATTCCCAGAAATTTCTTTGCAATTGCGAAGCTACAGTGTTTTCGCATTTCCAAGCTTGCTACAGTATTTTCACATTTCCCAGCCTTTTTCTTCGCGTTTGCGAAGCTTACAGGGTTTGCAATTCCCATACTTTGTTCGCAATTGCGAGCATACCAGAAGTAGCAAAATTTTTCCCGACACAAAAATGAGCATAACTTCCTCATACGATGTCCAAATTCGATGATTCTTTTTCCTATGGCTCCGTAATTTTGATAAAAATCTAATGATTCAAACAAAACTGAATTCGGAGCTCATTTGCTTAATATGTTACCCGTTTATGTCCAAAGAAACGACGTTGAAATATCAAATAAGAGCGTAATCACAACCCGAAACACACCCGAGGCCCCCGGGACCCCGACCAATCACACCAACCAGTCCCAAAATACATTACGGACTTGTTAGAGGCCTCAAATCACATCAAACAATGATAAATCATGAATCAACCTCCAATCCAAGTTTGATGAACTTTGAAGTTTCCAACTTCTATTTTCGATGCCGAAACCTATCAAATCAAGTCTGATTGACTTCAAATTTTGCACACAAGTCCAAAATGACATAACGAAGCTACAGAAACTTTCATAATTCCATTCCGATCCTCGGATCAAAATCTCACCTATCAACCGGAATTCGCCAAAATACTAACTTTGCCAATTCAAGCTTAATTCTACACCGGTCATCACCAAAGTATTTCGGACACACTCCTAAGTCCCAAATCACCTAACGAAGCTATCCGAACCATAAAATTCGCATTTCGAGCCCGATATCAAAATTTCCACTTCCGGTCGAATTTTCTCAAAAACCTTCAAATTTCTATCTTTGGCCAAACGGCTCAAAAATGACCTACGAACCTCCGAATTCACTGCCAATCGTGCTCCCAAATCCAGAATCACCATACGGAGCTACTCCCAGTCTCGGAATCCCAAACGGACATCAATAACACTGAAATGCATTTTAAGCCAAACTGATGCAATTTCTTCTAAAATGCTATCTTCCACAATAGTCGCCAAAACGCTCCTGGGTTATCCAAAACCCGATCCGAGAATACGCCCAAGTCCGAAATTATCATACGAACCTGCTGGAACCTTCGGATTCCGATTTCGAGGTCATTTACTCAAAATTCCAATCCTAGTTCATTTCTTCAACTTTAAGCTTTCAAAATAGGAATTTCCATTTAGATTTGACTCCAACTTCCTAAATTTTAATTTTGACCATACACACAAAGTTAATATACCTGAGATGAAGCTGCTCATGGCCTCAAACTGCTGAATGACGCACTGGATCTCAAAACGACCGGTTTGGTCTTTACAATGTCAACAATGAAAGGGATATCAAAACATCAATTAAGGCTTAGAAATTATGGAAGAGATAATAATAACTCCAATTAAGGTTAAGCAGTTATGAAAAATTTAGTAATAGTAACTTCAATTAAGGTTAAGCAATTACAGAAGAGATAGAATGGCAATAAAGAGCCAATTATTTCAATTAAGGAACAAAAGAGTTTAATTGGCAATACGGGTAGAACATGAATCGCTTAATTCCAATTAAGACACGTAAGGGTGAATTTAGTAAATAGAGGATTTAATATTACAAAACAACTTTGTATATAATGAACATAAGAACCTAAAAGCACTAAATAGTCAAATTTTAACAATTAAGCGTGAGTACAAACTCGTCACCTCACGTACACGGACTTTACATGTCACAATTAGCATAGATGACTCAAATCATAAGGGGTAGTTCTCTCACACAAAGTTAGGCAACATACTTAACTCAAAGAAGGTAGATCGATACTCTAAAATAACTTCTCTAGTGAAACAACCTCCGGACAACTCAAATCTAGCCCAAAAATTTAAAATCATTAATAAAACTCATACGAAAAAATTCTGGATACTAAAGCTTCAATCTTTAAACAAAAACTAAGAAGTCAACCTAAAAGGTAACCCCCAAACCCGCACCTCAGAACCCGATAAAATTCATAAAACCCGAACACCCATTCCGATACGAGTCCAACCATACCAAAATTATCGAATTCCGATATGAAACTACCCTTCAAATCCTCTTTACATTTTTGAAAGATTTTATAAAATTCCCATTTTATTCCATTCAATTCATTGATTTAATGATGAAAATAATTATTGAATCATGAAATATAATAAATTTCGGATAAAAAACACTTACCCCGAGGAGTTTCTTGAATAACCCACAAAATATCACTCAAATCAGAGGTCTCTAGCTCAAAAGTTGATAGATGGAACAGAACCCTCGATTTTGGGAAGTAATATCTGCTGCCAAGGCATTTGCACATCACGATCGCAGAAATACAGTTGTGATCGTAAAGAAGGAATAACTATTGCGCAACAATGTACTACACCATCGCGAACGAATGCATACGATCACGTAGAAGGAACAACTACTACACCAAAAATGTAATACGCGATCGCGAATGAACATATGTGATCGCGGAGAAGAAGAAATATTAGCTTCCAAGGCTACTTCGCAATCGTGAAACTAGGAACGCGAACGCGATGAAGGAGAACTCAGACGTATGCGATCCCAGACATAACCATGCGAACGCGAAGAGGAAAAAGTACCAGGCGCCAAACAACATTCGCGATCGTATAGAAGGACATCGGACACTAGTAACAGCATTCCAAAATAGGAGGAAATGGCTCGTAGCCCATCCGAAACACAACTAAGGCCCCCAAAACTACATCAAAACATACCAACAAGTTCTACAACATAATGCAAATCCGCTCAAGGTCTCAAATCACGTCAAGCAATGTCGAAAATATGAACCTCGAATCGAACTTATAAATTTTTGAATCTTCCAACTTCCAAAACTCGTACCGAGACATATCAAATCAAGTGGTAATGACGTCAAATTATTCATGCAAGTCTCAAATGACATAAAGGAGATAATCCAACTCTTAGAATCACATTTTTATCCCAATATCAATAAAGTTAACTACTTGTCAAACCTCTCAACCTTTCAAAACTTTAACTTTCCATTTATTCTGAAATGTTTCCATTCACGAGCTCCTCGATTGTAACGACTCGACCGGTCCTTTTGAGCATTCGCACTTCGCTCGCCAGTTTACGGGTATGACTAGTCTCGTATGATGTATTATGCCTTATATAAATCATCGGTTTTGGTTTTTTAAGATAATCAAAATAGATTTGGAAGAACAATTCTCAGCTTGAAGCTTTAAATTTGAAAGGTTTGACCAACTTTTGACTTTTTAGTATTTGATCTCGGAATTGGATTTATAAGATTTGGTTAGCTCCTCTAGGTTATTTGGGACTGGGGAGAACGTCCGGATATTTATTTCAAGGTCCGTAGCTAAATTAGGCTTAAAATGGCAAAAACGAGAAATTTAAGTTTGGAAGTTTGACCTGGGAGTTGACTTTTTGATATTGGGGTCGGAATCCAGTTCTAAAAATTTACATAGATTTGTTATGTCATTTATGACTATTGTGCAAAATTTGAAGTCATTCCGGATTGATTTGATATTCTTCGGCACAAAATGTAGAATTTGGAAGATTTGAAAACTCATAATTCAATTTGATGCGTGATTCGTAATTTTGGCATTGTTTGACGTGGTTTGAAGCCTCGATTAAGTTGTTATTATATTTTGGGACATGTTTATATTATTGGTTATGGTCCCGAGGGCCTCGGGTGGATTTCTGAAGGTTAATGAAATGGATTTCTAACAAAAAAGGTTGCTGGAATTTTCTGTTGCAGAAGCTGTGTTTGGACAGCAACTGTACAATCGTGGAGCCTAATTCGAGAGATTATATATCAACATCTGTAAGGAATCCGTAAATTCACAAAACATAAAAGTTGTAGCCCTTGCATGTAGTTTCCAAAATGCTAAACCATTAATCATTTAAATATTTGTACAGAAAGTATTGACCGACTGAATCAACACTGGTAAAGCTGTTTTGAATTTTTCCCCAGAAATTTCTGATGCGAGGAGGATATTTTGAAAGCTTATATCTCGAAATTCATAAACAATCTGAAAATTTGCAAAATATAAAAGTTGTGTTCCTTGCATTCTAGTTTCCAAAAGTTAGACCATTCATGATTTCGACATTTGTAGAGAAAGTTATGACAGATTTAGTGAAGACCGATACTGCCTTTTGTTTTGGCTAGAAATAATGAGCAAGTCGCATTTCATAGATGCGACTTGCCTGGAAAGAAGTTTATATTTGGGAGTTGGCCATTTTTATTCATTCTTGCTGATTTTAGAGCTCGAAAAAAATGATTTTCTATAAATTTTTCAAGAGAAATTCTTTGAGGTAAGATTATTGAACCTAAAACTCGATCCTATGTTGATTCTTTCTTGTTTAAACATGAAATTAGTTAGATTTAAAGCTTAAAATTGGAGAATTATGATAATTTTTTTAATAAAGTCCACTAGGAATTGTGCCTAGGGTTGATTTTCATATATATAACATAAAGTACAAAAACTGGTGGGGTATAGACGTGACCTCCAGAGAATGATGAAAGGACATTTGATTGCCCAAGGGTGACAACCAAATGGGTCCTGTACAATGTGAAAGGTTAGACCTATAAATATGTTCCTATTACCTATCCACATATGATAAGTAATTAGGAATACAAAGTCAAGTTGAAGTAAACCTAGGTTAACTATACAAAAAAGCTCATATGAACCTAAATCTACCAAAGAGCTCTGTTGGAAGGCTTTCTTCCATATACAAACAATTTTACATCTAATTAAAGTGTAGAAGATCATGAGGCCCTTTGGGCGGTGCTTTCTCGATCAACTAGTAGACTTGCATGAAGAAAGAGACTAAACATCCCTGGGAATATGACAAAAAATAGGTGATGCAGGGGGAGACCATCTTGAACCTTGCTTTGACATTGAGAGTAAAGAAAGCTAAGTTGAAGATGGCTATCAAAAAGGTCCCAATTATTGGGTTGAGGGGTTGCTGCTTCTTGGTGATGACAGAAGAGAGTTAGTATCTGCTTGCTTCACTTCTCCAGATGGATTTATGATGTATAGCTTGCCTGAATACATTATTGCCATGAGAATTTGGCTCCCGAGTGTACTACTGCTTGAGAGTTGAGCAAATGGCATGTTGTTGCTGATGAACTTGCATTGTGCCTACTGTGAGCTGAGTACTTTCTGCCTATTTAATATGTTGCTGAATGAGATTAGCAGCTAGGAGGTGGTGATCTGGTATCCTTGTGAAGGGGCAATTTGGGATGCTTAGGGAGATTGATGCACTTTCAGCAGAATGAGCATATGGAGCAGAATTGAACAAACTTATTAGTATAAAAGTTCTCACCTTCCAGGTTCTTGTGGGTTATGGAGGTAAGTTTGGTGACCAAGGAGGTGATGGCATCATAGAGTCTTGCTGAGAACCTACTTGCAAGTTCTTTTGTGTATTGCATGTAGTTATTTGAAATTGTAGCAAGTTCTGATGCTCAGGTGTCTGCAGGTTCTTATGATTTTCGCATGCATTGTTGTGAAACTGCCTTAATTCCTAGGTTCTTGTGTGTTCTGGTACTAACTTTGAGAGTTTAGGGGTTGAAGGCACAGGCTGCATGTTCTTGTGTTGAATGCAGCGTTTTGTACTGATACTTCAAGTGTTGGGGAGGTATATTAAGGCTACTGGAATACCCTTCTAATTGTAGTACCATTTTTGTGAGGTCATGCATCTCTTGGGTGTTGATTTGCCTAAAGAAATATGCTTAGATAGATTTCCTTTTCTGTTGGCAGAAAAAGTATGCTGCTGAGGCATGTGATCAATTGTCAAATGTTTGCTGGATCTAATTGAGACATTACTGCTATTGGAAGTATTAATTTCTGCAGTTTTTGCTTTTGCATCAACTTCTTTCTTTGTGTGTAGCTTTGAGTAGTTGTTTTTTCCAGTTTGATCAGTGGTGGTCAGTTTAGTGTATTTAGCAGAATGAACATCCAAGATGTTGATACCACTCCCAGAAATTATATCAACTATTGATCACGGAGGATGACTAAAGACCTGCAAAAAGGAAAACAAAGTTAGAAGAAGATTGGGCGTTTCTGCCCAGGTTCTTGATTATGCTGCTTTTAGGAGGTTTTTTGAGGTTTGTGTGATAAGGATTGGGTTTCAAGATTGAAGATCTACTCCTAGGTTCTTGTGGATTCTAGGAGCATTTGTGGAGAACCAGAGAGGTAGCCAATGTCTATAAGGGTGATTTGGATTAGGTGTGGAATGGATTGACCTTTATAAGGTGTTGTGTTGTTGGGTTGATATGTGTGTGGTCTTATAGTGATATTTTGTGTGGAATTTGGGATCAGTTGTGTGCCAATGACCACCTCTCAGAAAAATCAGAAGAAAGGCCTTTAGGATGTGCATTGGATTGTGCTTTTCAGACTTGGATGGATTATCTTTCTCCCTATAACCTACAATAATCCTTTGCTGGTGTTCCAGGAGAATGAGCAAAAAGGCTAATAGCACACTCTGAAACTCTAGCAAAAGGGTGGATAGTTTATAGGAAAGAATAACACGCAAAAGAATAAGAAAGGTTATTGAAAAAAACTTGACTGAGTTGCTCCTATAGGGGACGGAGCCGTTATTGTTTGTGATGTCCTGGATCATGGAATCTTGGACTGATATAGGCAGGCCCAGAGTCAATGTAACACCAGCCATAACCATGAGATGAAGTGAAAGAACTTTCATGGTGAGAAGGAACCATAATCTTTCTGGTTCTCTTATGTCTGAAGGCAGGGGTACCCAGGAAGTCCTGCTGAAATCTGTCCTTTGAAGTGAGTATTTAGTGAAGAGACATTTTTATACTCAGTCATAGTGGTGATATCATTACCGAGTTTTGACAGGGAATCTACAGGGCAGTTGGCTTCTCTATAAGTATGTGAACAGATGAAGCTTCCACACAGGTTGCAGAGATCAAGGAGCTATTGTAACTTCATCTTGATGGACCTTGGGAAATTTATACCTTTGGTTATCCATTGAATTAGGATAGCAGAATCTGATTACAAGTGGATCTTGGTGAACCCATCATTCAAGTACCATTGCATTCCAAAAAAGGCAGCTTCAGTTTCTGCAAAGTTTTTGGTCCCCTCCCCAAAGGGAGATGTCATTGCATGAATGAACCCGGAGTTGTGATATCTAATGATCACTCCTGCTCCTATTCTATCTGGGTTTGTAAGAGAACACCTAACATTATTAACTTTGACATATCCTTGTCTTGTTTTTTCCATACTACTTTAGCGTAGAAAGTTTAATGTTTTAAGTTCTCAATGAATGGGTACAGCTCCTGCCAATTGACAGTCCGTTTGATTCCACGAAAATTGGCCCTCAACAGCAAGTTGATGTCACAGTTAATGGAGAACAAGACTCTTGTTAAGGAAGTTGACTTTGCTCCATACTTTGCACTACACCTATTTTCCATAGGTTCCAGCAAACTATGATAGGAAGGGAGTGAAGGATGAGTTTCTGAACTTCATTATTACTGTGTAAGAGCCACCAGTTCATCAGAAGGATTTTGAAAGGCAAGTCTTCAGTATGGATCCCAAATAGTCCTCCAAACTTCTTCTACTCAATTCTTGCAAAATTACCCCTGCTGAAAATGTGATCAATAGTTTCATTTGTGTGAAAGGAGCAGCACAGACATCTGGTCACAATAGGGCTGCTGAAGGAAAGCACCCTGTCATCAGTAAGGAGATTGTTCTTGAGGTCTCTCCAAAGGAAAAAGGACCACTTGAATGGGATCTTCTTATGCCATGTCATCTTGTTGGAGAAGTTAGGTTGTTTCTTGATCCTGATTAGCTCATAAGCAATTGCACAAGTAAATCTACCATCAGTAGAAGGGGTCTAGATGGCTATATCCTGGATGTTACTATTGAAGAAAATAAGAGTTTCCATGATTAGGTGGATCATGTTGACAGGATCAGAAGCATTGAGCTTCTGAATGTTCCACTGACCTGAATCCCAGAAATGGGAAACAGTGATGTTCCCTGGCCTGCCTCCCAGGACAGACTCGGATCCAGCTCCAAAGGAGGAAGGAGATCGGGGAAAACAAAGCCGATAGGCCACGACATATTTCCACAACCGTAAAGGAATAGTGGCATCCCTAAAAAATCCGTAAAGTGCAAAGTGAAAGTATTCATCATCGGAAAAAGACGATACCGGAGAAAGCTCCCAAAGGACGACCTCGTGCCAGAGGGAAGGGAAGCCGAGATTCCACCTCGGCCTCACATTAAAATATTGGTAATCCCCTCTTTCATTTGACTTATTTCAAATAAAGCATGCGCTCATGAGTATAGATGGTTCGGCCAAATATATTGACGATGTCAGGCCAAAGCCGATAGGGCGATCCAGACCGACATTGCTCCCGCGCCTCAAATTTTCATGGGTTCCTGATGCCGATCGCCAAAAAAATCGGGGTTGTTCCCTTTGTGTAACTTGCCTGAGCTTGGGCTGGTACATCGAGCACGCAAGACACAAAATTTTATGTAGATGATAACAGATTCGTCGCCCGGAGGCAAGTTCGACCCTGTTCCTCCAAAAGGGTGAAACCCATGAAAAACGCGGGACTAAAATATTTAACAAGGAGCTACACACGACGAGAGGAGGCCCTCCACCATATGACCCATTGCAGGCATCACCCTCGAAGGGATCAAAGGGTAAGGAGAACCACATCTTCTGTCAGACTTGGTCGAATATAGCGGAAGGCTACTTCAAGGCTCGCTACGTGAAATTTCGCCTACGCATCTCGCATAAAGGAAAAGCTACTCCGTTTTTTTGTCGTTTCCTTTCTTTTTCACTAACCTATATGCAAGCAGTCAGCTGAGGCACTCGGTAGTTCCGAACCCCACTCAGGGATCTGAGGCCTCCATGGGACCCACCGAGCTTTCTTTCCTCAATCGGGTTTTCAATATGAAGAAGGTTCCGCCAACAAGATTATTAGCGGGGAAACATACCCTCAAGAAAGGGATCTTAAGAGATCGTAGTCCTCTCTCCTACAGTCGGACAACATTGGATGATCTCCTCTTAAGGATAAAATCTCTCGGAAGGGCCAATAAATGACAGGCTATTTTCCAAAACGGAACCATATAAACACATCAAATAATCGGAGAAGCTGCACCCGTACATGCTGAACTCACAACAATGGGACAGCATGTATTTACAACATATTTTTTCGCCAAGCAATTAAGAATACTCTTTAGGCATTTTATGCTTCGAAGAAGGCTATTTTAGCATATCACAGCAAAGACCACTCTGCCAGATGTATCTCAAGATACTCGGAGACTTAAACAATTCGGCACCCGGATGACCCTTAGGTCGAAACGCCAGGCTCATCAAGCACCTATAAGGAAACTCTGAGCTCACGACTCAGAGACTTCCTCCAATCGCCATGCACTGGAAAATCCTAAACTATAAGACCTTAACGGGAGGCCTCAGCATAACCAGATCTATCCTTGACAAATTGTAAGACCTCAACAAGCATGAAAATCCTGCAGTTTAGGCTATACATTGCATTTGTAAGAATCCCTAAAGGGCATACCCTCGGTGTAGATACCTAAAACTGCCACTTGGGATCAAAAATGTCTACGGTGAAACGCATATGACTACGGTCAAAACGGCTGACACAACCCAAATAACACGGCTCAGAGATGCTCGACTGTCACTAGGAAATCCTCTGAATATACTTTGAAAAGAACCGGTTAAAAACAGGCTTCCCTCAACAGGCAAAAAATGAGTTCCGACCACGTCGACTCTAAAATCGCAAGAGCGTCGATCTAGCGATAGTCGATGACCCGAAGACTTCCGCCAATCGCCATGCACTGAAAAATCCTAAATTGTAAGACCCTAACGGGCAGCCTCAGCATTACCAGATCTATCCTTGACAAACTGTAAGACCTCAACATGCATGAAAATCCTGCAGTTTAGGCTATACATTACATTTATAAGAATCCCTAATGGGCATACCCTCGGTGTAGATGTCTTAAACTGCCGCTTGGGATAAAAAATGGCTATGGCGAAATGCATATGACTACGGTCAAAATGGCTGACACAACCCAAATAGCATGGCTCAGGGATGCTCGACTGTCGCTAGGAAATCCTCTGAATATACTTTGAAAAGAACCAGCTAAAAACAGGCTTCCCTCAACAGGCAAAAAATGAGTTCTGACCACGTCGGCTCTAAAATCACAAGAGCATTGACCTACGGGCTATTAACCTTACGAGGTGCTCAAAACATCCCCGACAACGACTTGAAATCAAGGTTCTTTTAGAACCGACGATGGGTCAGGAAAAAATATTCAAAAAGACCTTAACATGTAAATCGATGCTCTTGCGATTTGGAGTCGATGTGGTCGGAACTTATTTTTTTCCTTTTGAGGGAAGCCTGTTATTAACCGGTTCTTTCCGAAGTATATTTGGAGGACTTTTTAGCTACAATCAGGCATCCCCGAGTCACGTTATTTCGGCTGTGTCAGCCCTTTTTACCATAGTTATATGCATTTGGCCGTAGCCATTTTTGATCCCAAGCAGCAGTTTTAGGTGTCTACACCGAGGGTATGCACTTTAGGGATTCTTACAAATGTGACGTATAGCCTAAATTGCGGGATTTTGATGCTTTTTGAGGTCTTAAAGTTTGGCATACCTATTGAGGTCTTACAGTTTGTGGATGATAGATCTAGTAATGCTGAGGCCGCCCGCTAGGGTCTTATAGTTTTGGATTTTCCAGTGAATGGCGATTGGCGTCTCTACAACCATACATCATAAGATCCATTGTCGCTAGCTTGAAACTTGACAACTTGTTGTTTAAAGTGAGCTCGAATCGTAACCCGATTCGGAGACCGGATCAAAAATTGCAAACTAAGCAAGCCTATGGGCCACATACTAAAAGGTCTCAACGACCAAACGACATATTTGCCACTATCACCTGTCGGATATTCAATAAGATTTGAGGGTCAATCATAGCTTGAGTCGCAATGCGACTCGGAGACTAGACCCAAAAATTATAACATGCCTAAGGGCACGACATAAATGCCACTATCGCCGACCGGAAACTCAATAAGATTTGAGGGTCGATTACAGTTTGATTCGCAATGCGACTCGGAGACTCGACCCAAATATTACAACACGCCTAAGGGCACCGCATAAATGCTACTATCGCCGACTGGAAAATCACGAAAGATTGAGGGAAGATTACAACTCGAGTCGCAACGTGACTCGAGGACTGGACCCAAAAAATCATAATACGCCCAAGGGCACGACATAAATGCCACTATTGCCGGCCAGAATCTCGAGGAAATTTAATGGTCAATTACAGCTCGAATCGCAACGCGACTCGGAGACTGGACCTGAAGCTGATTGAGGCATCTAGGATGCCCAAGAGCAGGAAATAAAAACCATTATCTCCAGCCCGAACAAATGCAAAACTCCAGGGTATATTAAGCTCGAGTCGGATCCTGACTCGAAGACTGAACCGGAAAATAGACAAAGCATGCAAGCCTAAAGGCTAATCCGGGATCAGGTCGATCTAGTGAAAACTCCAACAAGTAGAAATACAGAAGATACAAGTCGCGGGTTTTTCTCTCTTATTGTTACATATTGATGACGAAGCGCAATCTCGTCGTATAATGAAAGCTATATATATATACACAACAAAGAAGGCAAGGAATATTCGTTCCCCCTTCTTTTTTTTTACAGCTATAGCCCGGCGGCCTCCTTCTCATCGTCGGATATCAGAAACTTGGCGTCGAACTTTTCTCCTTTCGCTTGTCTGATCTCCTCCGAAAGATCGAATCCTCTAGCATAAATCTCCTCGAGGGTATCCCTTCGGGATCTGCCCCTCTCATACTCCCTGCTATTGCCTGTAAAATCGAGGGCTTTCTTTAGCTCAGCCTTAGCGACAATGACACTCCTTGAATAGACCGCCATTTTTTGCCGCACCTACGTGTTGTTCATTACAACATCGCCCCGAACGTTTGCCACCACAATTCTCACTCTTGATATCTCGGATGAGAGCCTCGCGATCATCTTCGCCTAAGTGAAATCACTTGCATGAGTAGCCAAAATTTGCGCCTCAAGAGCGGATGTCACAAGCGGAGCTCTCTCTTTGGCCTCAGAATGGGAACTAACGCGTGCTCGCACCTCAGTGAATTCACGTTTGGCATTGCCGACCTCACCCCAGAGTTGCTCTAGCTCATCCGCTTTCTCCTTAAACTAGAACAGCAGCGCTTCAAAAGCCGGCAAATAAAAAAAAAGGGAGGGTGAGTACAGGCCAACACAGAATGTAGAATACCTGTTTTGTCCAAGAGGACCTCCCAGGCACAACTTCGATCCACCTCGCACCGTAAAGAAACGAGCTCATTTTCCTTTGCCACACAGAGAAGTTTGACGGATTTTACCCTTTCTCGAGCCTCCCGCAATGGGGCCTCGCGATGAAGAAGCTCGACTTTGAGCCTAATGAAAGCCTGAAAAAGAAGAGTCAGGTGAGTAAAGAGAAAAAAAAGGAGCACGGGGCCAGAACGTCCCTATCGCAGCCAAAAACTCACCGCAACGCCAAGAACATAAGCCTCACCAAGGGCCGAAGCTATGTCCAATGGTGCTTCAATCCGGAAAGCTGGTCGACTGATGAAATCGCTTCTTCTCAACCACTCCAGAGAAGGCCCCTCACCACGAAACTTCTCGCACCACGGAACATCTTTCCTTTTGCTAGCACACCTCAATTTCGAAACCGGTGGTCTCACCTCGAATGAACTTCTGGAACTTGCGATAGAGGAATCAAGCGAGTCAGCAAAAAGGAAGTTGACCCTAAGAGAAAGATCTAGGAGAACCCTAGGCACGTACCGGGATGATTTTGGGTGGTTAACGGGGAACATTTCTAAGTTTGCAGCAGCTGGTATTTTTGATCCTTCAGGTATTTTCACTTCTGCGGTATGGGAACCGCAGAAGTGTAGCCGCAGAAGCAGCTTCCTCATCGCAAAAGTGGGTTTTCGCGTTCCCCTCACAGACCGCAGAAGCGGTCACCTTTCCACATGAGCGGAACCGCAGGATCTTGATTTGTTCGCAGAAGCGGGACATGTTCCCTTAAGTGAAAACCACATAAACGGTTGGTTTTCCGCTTAAGCGGGACCGCAGAAGTGGTCCCTTGTGCGCAGAAGCGGAAATGACTGTTCAGAAATAACAATTTCGAGGGTTTAATTTCATAAGTTTGAAAAATGATTGAGAGATCGGGAGAAGGCAATTTTAAGTGGGTTTTGAAGAGAAAATCATTAGGTAACGTTTCTTTGATCCCTTTTCATTATATTTCATTATTATATAGCTAAATACATCAATGGAATTCAAAATTAGGATAAAAAATTGGTTAATTTGGGGTAAAACTTCATAGACCAAACTATTGGGTTTTGAGGGGGCATTTGACCTCCGATTTGGGAGATTTTTATATGGATAGACTCGTGAGAGTACGAGGGTTCTGAAAATGTAAAAACTATTTGATTCCGAGAAGTTGGCTGGAGGGGCATTTTGGTCATTTCACCTCTTTTCGTGCTCTAGCTTTAATTTTAATAGTGGAATCAGTTGTTTGAAATATTATTAATGATATGTAATTGAATTGAATAGATTTGGGCCATTTGGAGTCGTATACTCATGGCAAAGGCGTGGTTCCTATTGATATTGAGCCGGTTCGAGGTAAGTGGCTCGTCTAACTTTGTGTGGAGGACCTTTCCCCTTAGGATTTTACTTGATATTTGAGTGCCTTGTACGTGAGGTGACGAGAACGGGCTTGAGCCGATTGATGAAATCCCGGTTTTTTTTAATTTAGCTATGGAAACTTAGTTCTTATTCTTATTTTCCTTGTTCTATTTGGATTTATGACTTATGCTAGATTAGGAAAAGCATGTTTAGCTGATTTGACTACCTACTTGCTTAAATTATTTTGACTGCACTACGTGTAGCATGCTTGGCTAGTTCTATCTGTGTTTGTCTTCCGTACCTTATTCCTTGGTTTGTTTCTAGCTGTGATTGTGCATTTACATTGGGACTACGGATGTGGGATTCCGATAGCTCTCCCTCCCTTGTTTGTTTACTTTGGGACTATGGGACGGTATCCCGGGAGATCCCCTTACACTTTTACTTTGGGACTATGGAACGGTATCCCGGGAGACCCCCCTGCACATTGATTATTGGACTACGGGACGGTATCGCGGGAGATCACTTGGTATTGGTACGTGAGTTGGACTACGGGATGGTATCCCGGGAGATCCACTAAACAGTTGAGGAAAGGGCTACAGGACGGTGTCCTGGGAGACCCTTATCGGTATCTTTGACATTGATCTGTGTTTACTCTATGTTTTACACTATCTTTGTAGTTATTATTACCTCGTAGACTTGCCTCATTACACTGCTGTATTTATTATTTCTATCAGATTTCCACACTGTTAATTATTGCTATTATTATATTTTGCCTCAGTAGGGCCCTGACCTTCCTCGTCACTACCCAACCGAGGTTAAGCTTGGCACTTACTGAGTACCGCTGTGGTGTACTCATGCCCTTCCTGCGCATGTTTTTTATGTGCAAATCTGTAAGGCCCCGAAAAATTTCGCTAAGTAAACTATGCTTTTATGGTGCTACGTAGGCTAATTATAATATTTTATATTCTATTAACATGGTGGTCATCAATTGTATTTGGTATATATGTGTACTAGTCTTATTTTAAGTAATTTGGGGTCAAAGGAAAGGCCTAAGTATAAGAAAAATTGAAAAAGTCCATTATAGGCTATGATTTCAAATGAGTTCGCACAAGCCCCCACTTTGAACGAGCATATCTAAATATTTATGAGTTTTTGGGTCATTTCTAACCTATCAAATAAAAGGTCTTTGAGTCTAGTTTCCAACGCTTCAAACCGTTTGTAATTTGGACATTCCTACACAAAGTTATGATCAAATTACCGAAGGCTGGAAAAACGCAATCATGTGTTAAATCTGCGATCGCAGAATCAAAATGCGGTCCGCATTTTTTATATGCGATCGCAAATCTGATCGCAGATTGGGTCAGTGTAGCCCATTTTTGGGCAGTGATTCTGCGATGCATCTGCGGCCCGTATACCCATTCTGCGATCCGTTATGCGATCGCATATTTGACATCGAAGGGTTAATTTTCAAATTTTCATAACCCAATCCCATTTTGATATATAGCCTTTGAGGCTTCATTTGGGGTCATTTTCCACTTATTTTAGAGAGAGGTGAGAGTATTTTAGAGAGAGAAGGAGGAACCTAACATTCAAATCATTCAAACCTTGCATCAATCTTCAAGAATCAAAGAACCCAATCACAAGATCTTCATATAAGAGATTGGAATTGCTAAAATTTCCGGAACGTTGTAGTAACTTAAGGAAAACCTCTTTGAGGTATGTATGGCTAAAACTCCCTCTTCTTAGAAATTGAGCTCCCATGGTGTCCCCGCGTATGATTGTAAGTCCGAAATTTGATTTATGTGGTATTCATTATTTCAAAAGGATTTGGGTGTTGCAAGAATATATGTGAAGTAAGTGACTGTGTAAATGTGGTAAGATTGAACTTTGGATTCTTGCTGTGATTGGTACTTTACATTAATTGGTGTTGTGACCCTATATTTGTAAAAGGTGCATTCCAATATGATCAAGGTGCTATTGTTGATAACTTAAAAAGGGTGCAAGGAATATTAATCATGTATTGAAATGCTAAGACCTTAAATTGACATTGAGTTGCATATCTTATGCCAAACTATGTGAAATCCTCTATGTGTAGAAATGTTTAAAGTAATAAAATGAATTTGGGAAATAGAGTATGGCCAATGGGCCGAGAACTTGAATTATAATTGTATAATGTCATGATTGAAAAAGAAGGATTCAAGAATAATTGGTATAGTTATTTGCTTATGCCTTTGGTGTATTTTTATTACGGGTTGGTGTATCCCCTCTATTGATTTGGAAGAATCCATTGCGTTTAAAGTCCCATTGTCAATAAACTTGAGGTGTATGATTTCTGAGATATTGTATATGCCAAGGATTCATGGTTCCTCTCATGTGTATTTGACATCTCGAATTAAATGGCTTGTTGTTGGAGTTTATATTGATATGAAATGTGGGAAAGAGGAGATTGAGTTATAAAATGTGGCCTAGTGCCAAGTATGATGTGATAATTATGGCCCCAAGTGCCTATGAATTGATATATGTGAAATAAATATGAAATAAAATTATGATTGAGGTAACGTCTTGTAAGACGGCTTAGTCGATCGGGCCGTGATCGGATGCCATGTTATACATCCATGGTGGTAATGTATTGAAAATTGAAAATTGAAAGTGGAAAGTGATATTGAAATAATGGTAACGACTCGGGGAGACGGCTTAGCCGATCGGGCCGTGATCGGACGCCATGAAATATATACACATGGCGGTAATGTATTGATGATTGAAATTGGAAAGTGTAAATGAAATAATGGTAACGTCTCCGTGAGACGGCTTAGCCGATCGGGCCGTGATCGGACTCCGCTCAAGAAAGCGGTGGTATTATGAATGAATTTTGGAAATGAAAAGGAAAGATGAGATTGTGATTGGAATGTATGCCTCGAGTGAGGTGACCTAGCCGATCGGGTCGAGATCGGACTCCGCTCATGATAGCGGTGGTATTGGAAACAAATGATGAATAGTGTGGAATGCCCCAAACTAAAGATTATGGAAACATAATGTGAAAATTGTAAAATTCTTTTAGTGCCCAATCTAAAGCTATGAGAATTATGTGAAAGTCATATGATTCTTTGATTTGATGATATGGTGATTGTTAAAGCTTTTGAATTACCTTTATGATTTTTTTATTCTTGTTTGATAGTTATTTTTAATTAGATGGTGATTAGTTATACATAGTGCTATTCAATGGCACTAACGTCCCTTTTGCCGGGGGCGCTGTATCGTTTTATGATACAGGTTGTTCCACAGCGAGCTGCATTGGCCAGTGATAGTAGTATTCTCTTCCCAGCAGAATTGGTGAGCCCCACTCTATCCCGGGGGTCATGTCATGTATCTTTTGTTCATCTTCTCATCATGTGCTTTGTATTTGAGGTATAGCCGAAGCCTTGTTGCCGGTATTTCCATATTACGCTTCTGTTATGTTTAGAGGCTCCGTAGACAGGTTGTGGGTGGTGTTTGGTGTTCGGAATTAAAGTAGAAATATTGATGTGTGGCAAAGACTTATAAAACTTGTAATATTTTGATAATTGTGATTTAAATTGTTAATGAAATGCTTACTAAGTATGAATAGTGGAGTCCATCTCCTATTTATACTTGAACTAGTTTGGGTAGAATGAAACCAAATAGGCTTGCTCTGTCGGGTTTACTCGGTTGAGCGCCGGTCGCGCTTCTCGGATTTCGGGGCGTGACAAACTTGGTATCAGAGCCTAAGGTTTTAAAGTGTCCTAGGATGTCTCGGAGCCGTGTCTAGTAGAGTCCTTCTTATCGGTGTGTTGTCGACCACATCTATAAGTAGGAGGCTATTTGGACATTTAGGAATTTCACTCTTCTTTGATACTCCAGATCGTGCGACATAGCTCATGATAGAGAGCTGATTTTCTCTCGAAGTCTTACTCTGAAGATTGGTAATTTTGATACCGAAATTCACGAATTTGAAACATGTAATGTGGGATAGATCCCACCATTGAGTTCGAGTGGATTGCCCAAGGACTTATTAGGATAATGTGTCGAGCCGTGAAGGGATTGGTAGAACTGGTTGCTAAGGGGGGTACCCTTGTTCCTGTTAATGTCACTGCACCATAGTATATATGTATGTTACCAACGTATATTACAGATGTGGAGTCGGGGTGCATCAGTTAAGGCACTGCCCCGCAAATCTAGAGTCACTAAGTAAGTGACCCATTAGTATGTCATTGTGAACGCCATATACTCTTCCTTATTATATATGTACACGTACATTGGGAGCCTGTATATATATGTTCTTAACAAGAATCTGAATCACAACACATTGCATACACCTTCTCTTTGAATGAGAAGTATGATTCACAAAGTCTCCCGATCATGATTCTCTTACGTATAGCCCCCTATGGAATTAAGCTCTATAATTATGTTCTTGAATTGAGTTATAACACTATTGATAGTTCCCACTTGCTTTTCCTAAATTTTCAACAAGGGACTATTTTCGATGAACTTCTTACAGAAACCTTTTATTTAAATGGACAACATCTACTCACTTGTGCCTATGCATGCACCATTGAAAAGTTTGCCTATGCGGTGTCAAGTTCCATGTAAAGCAACCCGGTATTGCGATCCTTCTAGAGTCACTCTTTTACTTACTGGTGCATATGACTTCTATAGTCTAAACAGTCACTCTACTCTCTTTTGAGTATCATCATGAAACTTTATCACTGTCAAGTAATATGAGAACATGCGTCAACACTTATCATATGAGTGCATATCAATCAAAATTGCCACTGTGTACATAAAGTTTCTCTGAAAATTGAGATCCTCACATCTCCGTCATAGGAAGATCATTTGTTGCCATTGTGGTATAATTTCTGTGTCCACTTGGGATATCCCGTAGAAAGTAGCTCACTTGGTTTCTAGTATTGTTGTTGCACATGATGTGTTCTTGTGTTTCAATCTGGGGGTCAATATAGCAGAAGTATGTAGCTCATGACAAATTATTATTTTCTCTTTATATGTCCACAACATGTAATTGTACCCCTTAGTTAGTAAATTCATTGTGCTGGACCCCAACACTTGTTCTATAACTATGAGAGAACATGCCCTTCTATGTGTCACTACGACACTTCTTTTCTCAAGTCAAAGTCCATGGGGAATTCATCATGAACATCTGTATACCTTCCATGATTATTTACACAGTCTCGTTGACTTTGGTTGTCTGTACACCCTTGACTTCTAGAATCATTGACTATGTCGTGTCATGTGCGGGGAGTTTTGCTACCCTTGGTATTTCACCTTCTTGGACTGGATATGAGTGTTATTTGTCTTTCATCCCGGAGTATCATGTTAATTATTTGAACCCCTCTAACCAATACATGATTTCGTTCCAATATTAATATGTCCTAGCTATGTGGTTTCACCCGTGAAAGGTTGAGATTAGATGACTTTAGATTTTTGCATATATCATGAGCATATTGATTGGAAGACAATTTATTATATCTTACTTCTCAAATATAGTATCAATTATCATGAAGGGGTAAGCTGTTGGAAGTGTGATAATTTCATAAGTGCTTAACTTCTTTTCATCCTCATGGCCTTGTGGCGTAGATTCCTTGTGTCAGTTAACGTTAAGAGTGTAATTCAACTTCATGTGTTTTGAAACCCATATCGCATTTAAGGTGCCAGGATATTCTCATTCTTGATAACTGGATTTTCCCTACACTACAGGAGGCAACTGGGTCATGTACTTGAATATTCCTCCTCAATGGTTCTTATTCCCAAGGTACTAGTTACCCATATGCCTTAATTGTCTAATAGTTGATGTTGTCACAATGATTAACCATATAAGCATCATTAATAGAACTCCCCGTGTCTCTTAGCATATAACCTCGCAGAATGCTCTACTCAGCGCTTAAATGAATTCCTGGATAACTCCAGCACAATTTTGAACCCTGTTGCTCCTTACTGTATTAGACCCATTGGGTATTGAAGGTTCAAACATGTCAAGGAGGAAGTATCCCATCTATTCGATAGGTAATTTTATTGTCAGTTTATGATAGCACATCTTAGAGTAACTGTGGAAGGTAGTTGGAGTCTTTTTGTGTATCATCCCAGTGGAAACTATTGAGCGTGAAGTTAATGGATAGTTAGCTTATGCGAGGTATCTAGTTGTCATCCTTGTTAAATAGAGCTGAAGGTTGGGATTGTTTTCGCGAATGTATTGTGGCGAAGTCAACAAGTCGAGGAATCCACGTGGGAAGTGGAAAAAAAAATGAAAGATAAATATCCCCATCTGTTCCAACAAGTCTAGTAGTGATCGTGCGAATAGTTGTCTTTAAGAAATTCAAGGTAGTGTTTAGATTTGTGCAAAGGCACCCCATTCTTCCGAAATGCCTTATTGTTGTAACTTCCTAATGTCTGCCAAATTGCAAATGTTGATATTATTTGGGTAATGTGCAACCCTTGAAGTAAATGAAAGATTTTGTGAAACTTATATGGTAGGTAAATGATTAATGATAGTGTAGATAGGTAATGATTAATTAAAGGCCGAGAGCATTATGGAAATAAAATATTTTCTCTTGATTGTTAGCAGTTGGTTTTGTATTTAAAGATGCATTCTAGGTGTTATGATTTAAAAATGTGCAGTCCAGGTATCATCGTAATAATATGGTGATTTTTATACTGAGGTTCTTGTTATTGATATATACATTATGGTACTTTGTCGAGTTGTCGATGTGTTTTTAGGATGATTTTGATGGTTCTCTGACAGGTAGATAGGCCTAATTACAAAGGAAACTCTGCCGAAATTTCTGAAAAGTTTGGGGGTTAGTCAAAATTTAGGTACTTGAGGTAGTTTAGAAATCAATTCATTATGTTACGCATTTAAGTCGGACTCAACCCCTCATTCGAGGACGAATGATCCTTGGGGGGGGGGGGGAGAATGTAAGGCCGCGGAAAATTTCGCTAAGTAAACTATGCTTTTGTGGTGCTACGAGGCTAATTATAATATTTTATACGCTATTAAAATGGTGGTCATCAATTGTATTTGGTAGATATGTGTATTAGTCTTATGTTAAGTAATTTGGGGTCCAAGAAAAGGCCTAAGTATAAGAAAAATTGGAAAAGTCCATTATAGGCTAAGATTTCAAATGAGTTCGCATAAGCCCCCACTTTGAACGAGAATATATAAATATATATAAGGTTTTGGGTGATGTATAACCTATCAAATTAAAGGTATTTGAGTCTAGTTTCCAACACTTCAAACCTTTTGTAATTTGGACATTCCTACACAAAGTTATGATCAAATTACCGAAAGCTGGAAAAATGCGATCATGTGTCAAATCTGCGATCGCAGAATCACAATGCGGTCCGCATTTTTTATCTGCGATCGCAAATCTGATCGCAGACTGGATCAGTGTAGCCCATTTTAGGGCAGTGATTCTGCGACGCATCTGCGGCCCACATACCTATTCTGCGGTCCATTCTGCGATTGCATAGTTGACATCGAAGGGTTAATTTTCTAATTTTCATAACCCGACCCCATTTTGATATATAGCCTTTGGGGCTTCATTTGGGTCATTTACTACTGATTTTAGAGAGAGGTGAGAGTATTTTAGAGAGAGAAGGAGGAACCTAACATTTAAATCATCCAAACCTTGCATCAATCTTCAAGAATCAAAAAACCCAATCACAAGATTTTCATCTAAGAGATTGGAATTGCTAAAATTTCCGGAATGTTGTAGTAACTTAAGGAAAAGATCTTTGAGGTGTGTATAGCTAAAACTCCCTCTTCTTAGAAATTGAGCTCCCATGGTGTCCCTGCGTATGATTGTAAGTTCGAAATTTGATTTATGTAGTATTCATTATTTCAAAAGGATTAGGGTGTTGCAAGAATATATGTGAAGTAAGTGACTGTGTAAATGTGGTAAGATTGAACTTTGGATTCTTGCTGTGATTGGTACTTTACATTAATTGGTGTTGTGACCCTATATTTGTAAAAGATGCATTCCAATATGATCAAGGTGCTATTGTTGATAACTTAAAAAGGGTGCAAGGAATATGAATCATGTATTGAAATGCTAAGACCTTAAATTGAGATTGAGTTGCATATCTTATGCCAAACTACGTGAAATCCTCTATGTGTAGAAATGTTTAAAGTAATCAAATGAATTTGGGAAATAGAGTGTGGCAAATGTGCCGATAACTTGAATTATAATTGTATAATGTCATGATTGAAAAAGAATGATTCAAAAATAATTGGTATAATTATTTGCTTATGCCTTTGATGTATTTTTATTATGGGTTGGTGTATCCCCTCTATTGATTTGGAAGAATCCATTGCGTTTAAAGTCCCATTGTCAATAAACTTATGGTGTATGATTTCTGAGATATTGTATATGCCAAGGATTCATGGTTCCTCTCATGTGTATTTGACATCTCGAATTAAATGTCTTGTTGTTGGAATTGATATTGATGTGAAATGTGGGAAAGAGGAGATTGAGTTATAAAATGTGGCCTAGTGCCAAGTATGATGTGATAATTGTGGCCCCAAGTGCCTATGAATTGATATATGTGAAATAAATATGAAATAAAATTGTGATTGAGGTAACGTCTTGTAAGACGGCTTAGCCGATCGGGCCGTGATCGGACGCCATGTTATACATCATGGTGGTAATGTATTGAAAATTGAAAGTGGAAAGTGATATTGAAATAATGGTAACGTCTTTGGGGAGACGGCTTAGCCGATCGGGCCGTGATCGGACGCCATGATATATATACACATGGCGGCAATGTATTGATGATTGAAATTGGAAAGTGTAAATGAAATAATGGTAACGTCTCCAGGAGACGGCTTAGCCGATTGGGCCGTGATCGGACTCTGCTCAAGAAAGAGGTGGTATTATGAATGAATTTTGGAAATGAAAAGGAAAGATGAGATTGTGATTGGAATGTATGCCTCGAGTGAGGTGACCTAGCCGATCGGGTCGAGATCGGACTCCGCTCATGATAGCGGTGGTATTGGAAATAAATGATGAATAGTGTGGAATGCCCCAAACTAAAGATTATGCAAACATAATGTGAAAATTGTAAAATTCTTTTAGTGCCCAATCTAAAGCTATGAGAATTATGTGAAAGTCATATGATTCTTTGATTTGATGATGTGGTGATTGTTAAAGCTTTTGAATTACCTTTATGATTTCTTTATTCTTGTTTGATAGTTCTTTTTAATTAGATGGGGATTAGTTATACATATTAGTGCTATTCAATGGCACTAACGTCCCTTTTGCCGGGGGCGCTGTATCGTTTTACGATACAGGTTATTCCACAGCGAGCGCCATCGGCCGGTGATAGTAGTATTCTCTTCCCAGCAGAATTGGTGAGCCCCACTCTATCCCGAGGATCATGTCATGTATCTTTTGTTCATCTTCTCATCATGTACTTTGTATTTGTGGTATAGCCGGAGTCTTGTTGCCGGCATTTCCATATTACGCTTCTGTTATGTTTAGAGGCTCCGTAGACAGGTTATGGGTGGTGTTTGGTGTTCGGAATTAAAGTAGAAATATTGATGTGTGGCAAAGACTTATAAAACATGTAATATTTTGATAATTGTGATTTAAATTGTTAATGAAATGCTTACTAAGTATGAATAGTGGAGTCCATCTCCTATTTATACTTGAACTAGTTTGGGTAGAATGAAACCAAATAGGCTTGCTCAGTCGGGTTTACTCGGTTGAGCGCCGGTCGCGCTCCTCGGATCTCGAGGCGTGACAAGATCATTCAGGTACCTCTACTCAGGCGCACTATCAGTGAGGCAGGAGGATTTCGGAGACTTCGAGGTAGATCTGCTGCGTTCGCAAACCGACGAGTCTCCCTCTTACTCTATCTTTAGTACTTAGTTTTCTCTCTTTCAGTTGTTAGATATTCTGGATTTTTGGAGCCGTACTATATACTTTTGTAGCCTGTGTTGCCTGTGAGTTTCCAGGTTTTGGGAACTGTTTTAGATTTGTGTTATCGAGTTGTACCTGCCGAGCATCATTCAGTACAGTTTCCTTTAGATATTTCATTTGATTCTATCTATTTTTCCGCAATTATTATGTTTTCGCAACAGTAGGCTTAACTGGTCATGGGGACCAGGTGCCGTCATGACATGTTCACGGTTGGTGAACTGGGGTCGTGACATTTAGCGTATTATTGAATGGGATGAGCTGAACTTTTAGGAAATGAATTGAACTTTGTTTAGGGTATGGATTGAAATTTTAGGATATAAATTAAACTTTTAGTGGTAACTGTTGCTTTTTGGAAAAAGCTTATGTTTTGTTAGGTTAATTGAAATGTTTTGGGTATTAATTGAATTATTTAGGGTATCAGTTGAACCTTTAAGATATAAATTGAACATTTAGATATCAGTTAAACTCTTTGGATATGAATTTAACTTATAGTTTATACTTAAATTGAATTAATCATTATTAATTATATTTATTATAATTTAATTATCATAATTAGTATAAATTAATTATTTTAATTAACCTATAATTGTAGAATAAATTAAGTAGTTCTAATGCTTATAGATATATCTAAATTTGCTTTTGTTTTCTTTGTGTAGATGGAACATCATACTTGGATGTACTAAGGATAATACTCCTCCTTCATTTCCAACCTCTTCAAAGATGTCTATGTCTTATCCTTCACCAAACAACTATACTAAGCTGTCATGGTATCACTGGGCTTATACTTTCATTCAGACATAGAACCATAGGACTATACGTCTGTCATACAGTCCAACTGCCTCACATCCACTTGGATCGTAGACATCTTCATCACAGATACATGGATCGCAACCATCCATATCACAGCCATATGGGTCACAACCATATGTATCATAGCCACATGGATCGCATCTAGCTATGTCGTAGTCACAGGGATCACAGCCATCTTCATTATCTACTCTATCCATTTCAGGACTTCGCCTACTATAACTTAGCTCGAAGCCCCATCTATGTCGTCTACGCATGCTTCTGATACACATTATGATGATGATGTTCCCGAGGTAGTGCATTATGATCGTTATGGAAGAATCATCATAGTCCCTGAGGGGAATAGATAAGATTTTTTATTAGTTTGCATTCATTATTTTATAATATTTTAACAAATATTTTCATGTATTTTTATTATTAAATTGAAGGTTCAAACCAGTCAATCAGACTACTAAGATAATCACCAATGCAATCAAAAAGCTTTATGATGGCCCCTATGCACCTAAGAGTGATTTTCCATACTCACTGAAGGAGAAAATTTTCAATTAGTTTAAACTATAAATATTCTTTCAAGTAGTTCAATAATTCATATTTATGATACTTCCATCTAATGTTTAACTTTTGATAAGCAGTGTAAGTGTGTAATTGAAGATCTCTATAGCGAGGAAGAGTGTCACGACCCCAAACCACCCTCGTCGTGATGGCGCCTATCACAGTACTAGGTCAGTCAGATCAACACTAACAATATAAACGTCTTTTGTAAATTCATTTTCTAATCAGATATAATCTCAAATTCTTCATTTTAATATATATCAAAATACAAGGAAAGACGACTGTGCAAATACATCAACACTGCCCGATCCCGGTGTCACTAGTCATGAGCCACTAAGATACTGACCAATACTGTCTACTCATTACAAGATAAGATAGAAATATAAAATAACAAGGATAGGAAGGAGAAAGGCAGCACTACAGACACCGTACAACTACCTTGCGATCTCCGAAAAATACTTTGAAGGCAAGATCAGCTCTCACTCGGAGGCTCTGGCTCCTGGATCTGCACACAAGGTGCAGGGAGTAACGTGAGTACGCCAACTCACTAAGTAACTAAAGTAAATAAAGGCTGAGTGCACTGATGAGCATTTAAATCATATACATAATCTAACTTAAAATCTCAATAGAAATAACAATTTCAAATCCGTAGTTCAATTTCCGAACGTCTCATAAAACTCCAGTTTCAATGAAAGTTATTGAAAATATTTTCAATATAGGCTCAGTATAGAAGAAGAGTGAAAATAGTAATTTCACAAACAAGCCCATCTGGAAAAGTATCACTCATAAATATTGCCCCTTGGGCAAGCCTCTCAGTCACTCGTGACTCAACTCTCATCAATCAGTACTCACACTGAGCACTCCCGCTCAATAGATATCTAATAATAATAACCATTGAGGCGTGCTGCCCGATTCGTACATATATATAGTCGACTGCGCTCACTAGGGGTGTGTAGAATCCGGAGGGACTCCTACTGCCCAAGCTATATCATTGTGGCATGCAGTCCAATCGAACATATCGTTGCGGCGTGCAGCCCGATCCATACACATATAAATATCACTGCCGCGTGCAGCCTAATCCTTACATATATATATATATATATATAAAATCCTCACCATCAGGTCCTCGACCTCTGTCAGTCATCAACCTCGCAGCCACTCGGGCATTTTTGTGAAAAATCAGGGATCTCAGCCCAAACAGTTTTCATATATTTAAAAGTAAAGTAATGAAACTTAATCAAACAATTAACAGGTAAAAATCATGACTGAGGATATACTTTCAAATCGAAACAGTCTGAGGATAGTACTAAAAATACCTGTAAGGGTCCAAACAGTTCGGCACAGGGCCCCAAACATGACATTCAACCAAAGTTAACAGATTCATTTCTGAAACACATAGATATCATATAGATTTTATCAAGATATGCAACTCTACAGTTTTCACAGGACAAACCAAGTCATAATCCATACGGATGCATGCCCATACGCCCGTCACCTAGCAACTGCGTCACCTCATTTATCAAAATAGTACAAAATTTTGGGGTTTCATACCATCAGGTCTATATTTATAATCGTTACTTACCTCGAACCAGACAAAATCTACCCATCAATGCCCTTGCTTCTTGACTCGGCCTCAAATCATCCCGAATCTATCCAAAATCAGAATCAAAACATCAATACAAGCCAAATGGACAAAGCCCACGCGAAAATTATAAAATTAACTCAAAAATTCCGAAATTGGTCAAACCCACCCTCCAGGCCCACGTCATGGAATCCGATAAAAATCACAACACTAGAATCCTTATCCTCTTACGAGTCTATATATACCAAAAACCTCAAAATCAGACATCAAATGGCCCCTAAAATCGCCAATTTGAACTCTCCAATTTCAAGCCCTAATTTCCTAATATTTCACCCCTAATCTCTTTAATATCCATGTTTAATCAGCTGAAATTCACCAAAGCTACGTGTATTAAGTTCAAAAATCTTCCCTCAACAAGAATCCCCTTGAGTTCCTCTTCAAAACCCTCCAAAATCTCCAATCTTGTCTCAAAAATGGTGGAAATGGGCGAAAATTCGCGAAGGGATGCTTCTATAGATTATAACCAAAGATTTCGCACATGCGGCTCCTTTCTCGCTTCTTCAGACCGCATCTAGGGTCAACATAACCTCATCGATAGTTTTTTATTAATTCCTTAGACGTCGCACCTACGACCTAGGTCTCGCACCTACGGGCTCGTAGATGCGATCCAGACCTCCACTCCTGCGACCAACGCCGCTTCTGTGGCTCGCACCTACAGTCCCCAATCCGCAGGTGCTCTTATGACAAAAAACATCAGCTGAAGCTGCTAAATCTCATCTCCAATCTTTCCGACAACCTTCCTAATTCCTTCCGAGGCCCCAGGGGCCTCAACAAAAAATACGAACAAGTCACATATCATCATTCAAACTCATACCAACCCTCGAAACACTCAAAAAAACATCAAAACACCAAATCATCCTCGGATTCAAGCCTAAGGACTTCCAAACTACCGAATTCCGAAACCGATCCAAAACACTATCAAACCTCAATCAAATGACCTGAAGTTATGCACACACGTCACAAATGACACAACAGACCTACTCCAATTTCTGGAATTCCATTCCGAACCGGATATCACGATTTCCACTGCCGACCAGAAAATGCCAATTTTCCAATTTTGCCAATCCAAGCCTAAATCTACCACAGACCTCCAAATTACATTTCTAGCACATTTGTAAGTCCAAAATTACCTAACATAGCTATTCGAACCATCCGAATTTATATTCGAGAACTTCTACATCTAAGTCAACTTCAGGTTGACTTTTACAACTAAAGCTTCCAAATAACAGACTAAGTGCCTCATTTTACTCCATGACTGTTCCAAACACAGAGAATCCAACACGATATGATGAAATACAGCTGAACAACGTATAAAGAAGAAAAAATAGGGAGAACGGGACTGCAACTCACTAAATGACCGGCCGGGTCGTTACATCATCCCTCTCTTAAATAAACCTTCGTCCTCGAACGAGTCAAGAAACATACCTGAAGCCTCAAATAGGTGAGGAGATCGTCTTCGCATCTCCCGTTCGGTCTCCCAGGTAGCCTGCCTGCGGGCTGACCTCTCTACTGCACTTTTACCAAAGCTATATCCTTTTATCTCAACTTACGGACCTGACGCTCCAAAATAGCTATTGGCGCCACATCATAAGTCAAATCATCGTCTATCTGTACCATGCTGAAACCCAAAACATGAGACAGATCACCAATATACTCTCATAGCATAGAAACATGAAATACTGAATCCACACTCGACAACTTGGGTGGCAAAGCAAGCTAATAAGCCACCTCCCCAATCATTCGAAGCACCTCAAAACGCCGAATGAATTGAGGACTCAATTTACCTTTCTTCCCAAATCTCACAACACCCTTAATGGGTGAAACCTTCAATAGAACCTTCTCCGCAAACGTTTATGACATATCATAAACCTTCCTATCAGCATAACTATCTTGTCTCGAATGCGCTATACAAAGCCTCTCCTGGATCATTTTCATTTTGTCCAAAGTATCATGCCCCAAGTCTGTACCCAAAAGCTTGACATCGCCTTTCTCAAACAAGCCTACTGGATATCTACACGGTCTCCCATATAAAGCCTCATATAGAGCCATATAAATACTCGACTCATAACTATTGTTATATGCAAACTCCACGAGCGGTAGAAACTGATCCCGTGACCCTCCAAAATCTATGACAGAAGCACGCAACATGTCCTCCAATATCTTAATAGTGCGCTCAGACTGCCCATCCATCTGAAGGTGAAAAGCCGTGCTCATCTAAACCTAAGTACCAATCTCTCTCTGCACGGCCCTCTACAACTGCGAAGTGAACTAAGTGACTCTATCTGAAATCATAAAAACTAGGACACTATGTAGTCAAACAATATCTCGGATAAAAATCTCTGCTAACCGATCTAAAGAATAGGTCGTACACATAGGAATGAAGTATGTGGACTTGATCAGTCGATCCATAATAACAAAATAGCATCAAACTTCCTCAAAGTCTGTGGGAGTCCAACTATAAAATCCATGGTGATCCGCTCCCACTTCCACTCTGGAATATCTAACCGTTGAAGCTAGCCACCCGGTCTCTGGTGCTCACATTTCACATGCTGGCAATTGAGACACCGATCTACAAATCCCACAATATCCTTCTTCATTCTCCTCCATCAATAGTGTTATCTCTAATCTTGACACATCTTCACGGCACCCGAATGGATGGAATAGCGCGAGCTATGTGCCTCCTCTAGAATCAATTCCCGAAGCCCATCCATATTGGGCACACATATCCAGCCTTGCATCCTCAATATTCCATCATCACCAATAGTCATATCTCTTGCATCATCGTGATGAACTCTATCCTTGAGCACAAGCAAATGAGGATCATCGTATTAGGGCTCTCTCATATGATCAAACAAGAAAGACCGAGAAATCATACAAGCTAATACCCGACTGGGCTATGAGATATCCAACCTCATGAATCGATTGGCATAGGCTTGAACATTAACTGCAAGAGGTCTCTATCAAAAAGGAATATATGCCACACTACCCATACTCAACACCTTCCTACTCAAGGCATCAGCAAGTACATTGTCCTTCCCAGGATAGTACAAGATAGTGATATCATAATCCATTAGCAAATCCAACCATATCTGCTGCCTCAAATTGAGATCCTTATGCTTGAACAAATGCTAGAGGCTACGATGATCAGTAAACACCTCGCAAGACACACCATAGAGATAATGTCTCCAAATCTTCAACGCGTGAACAATGGAAGCCAACTCCAAATCATGAACAGGGTAGTTTTTCTCATGGGGCTTCTACTAATGAGAAGCATAAGCGATCTCCCTACCCTTCTGCATCAACACACACCCAATACCAACTGCAGAAGCATCACAATATATTATATATGAACTTGAAGTTGATGGCAAAACTAATACTGGAGCTATGGTCAAGGAAGTCTTGAGCTTCTGAAAGCTTGCCTCACACTCATCCGACCAACTGAATGGAGCACCCTTTTGGGTCGATTTGGTCAAAGGTGGTGCAATAGATGAAAATCCCTGAACAAACCGATGGTAATAACCCACCAAACTATGAAAGCTAGAAATCTCTTTGGCTGGGGATAATCTAGGCCAACTTTGAACCGCATCTATCTTCTTCTGATCAACCTGAATACCCTCAGTGGATACCACGTGCCCTAAGAAAGCCATTGAACTGAGCCAAAACTCACACTTGGAGAACTTTTCATAAAGCTTCTCCTCATTCCACAGCCGCAACACAACTCTCAAATGCTCAGCGTGCTCCTCCTGACTACGCGTACACCAGAATATCATCAATGAACACAATAACAAACGAGTCGAGATAAGGTCGAAACACGCTCTTCATTAAATGCATGAACGCTGCTGGGGCATTAGTCTGCCCAAAAGACATAACAAGGAACTTATAATGACCATATCGGGTCCTGAAAGTCGTCTTAAGATTATCTGAGCCCTGATCTTTAATTGGTGATACCCTGACCAGAGATCAATCTTAACACTCTCGCTCCCTAAAGCTAGTCAAATAAATTATCAATTTGGGCCAAAGGATACTTGTTCTTTATTGTAACTTTGTTCAACTGCCTATAATCAATGCACATCCTCATCGTGCCATCTTTCTTTTACATAAATAGAACAGGCGCACCCACGAGAAATACACTAGGCCGAATAAATTTCCTGAAGCTGCTCCTTCAACTCTGCCGGTTCCATATGATACGGTGGAATAAAAATGGGTTGAGTGCCTAGCACCAAATCATTAACAAAGTCAATATCCCTGTCTGGTGGCATGCTCGTCAGGTCTACAGGAAACACCTCCGAAAAGTCTCCCACTACTAGAACGAAATCAAGGGTAGGAGTCTATGCAGTGACATCTCTCACAGAGGCTAAGTATGAAAGAAAACCTTTCCCAACCATCCGTTGGGCCTTCAAAAATGATATCACCCTACTGAGGAAAAAATTAGTCGAACCTCGCCACTCAATCCGTGTCACAGCAGGCATAGCCAACATCATTGGTTTAGCATGATAGTCCAATGTAGCACGATACAGAGATAGCCAATCCATGCCTAATATCACACCAAATTCCATCATATAAAGCAACAAAAGGTCCACAATAATATTATGGCCCACCACAGGGCATATCCAAATAACAAGCAAAATATGATGACACATATGAAAAAGTGGAACCGGGATCAAATAACACAGAGGAATCTCTGTGGAAAACTAAAACAATACTTGTAATCACGGCATATGAAGGAATAACATCTTGTCTAGTTGGGAGTGCATAGAAATGGGCCTGACCACCACCAGATCGAACTCCCCTTCTGAGGCAAGCCCTAGCTGGCTTACCCCTACCCCTAGGTGCTTGAGCGGGTGGTAAAGTAACTATAGATGAAGTTGAGGGTTGACTTCTCTGCTGAGATTGACCCCTAAGAAGACGAGGATGTTGCCTCCTCATATCCCAAACTCTCCACACTTATAAAAACTTCCTAGTGTAGGGGACGTGGACTGAAGGGAACCCCTAGCACTGGGATGACTAGCAAAAGAACATGGTATGAAAGAGCCATGAACTGATAGAGCACGGAATGAACTCTGTTCTGGAAGGGCACTAAGTAATGAATGGTCCTGATAAGTACTGTGAGAACCATGGCTCGATGATGCCCCACGATAAACTGGGTGAGCCGACTGAGCCTATCTGAATGGACCATCTCTGTTGTGCTCAAACTGGACTCTCAAAAGAGTGCCACCAAAACTACTAGATCCCCGATAGCTCTTGGACTCCCTCTCATCTCGCTCCTGGCAACGAACTGACTCAATCGCTCGAGCAATATCAACAAACTGCTCTAAAGTAGCACCTGACACCATCTCTCTAGTTATGAGAATCAAAATCTAATATATGAGTCCATCAACGAACCTCCTGATCCTCTCTCTATCTGTGGGACCAACAAAAGAGCATAATGAGCTAGCTCTAAAAATATCATATCATACAGCATCATAGTCAAATCATCTTAACACAACTGCTCGAACTGCCTGCGCAGCTCCTCTCTGTGAGACTCTGGCACATACTTTTCCAAAAAAGAGAACGGAGAACTGTTGTCAGGTAAGGGGCGATGCATCAACAGGACTACGCCTCTCAGAAGCCTCCCACCAAGTAAAGGAAACTTCTGAAAACTAGAAAGTAGTGAACGAGACCCCACTAGTCTCAAAAATACCCGTGATTCAAAGATTCCTCTAACACTTGCCTAAGAAACCCTAGGCATCCTTGCCTTCTATACCACTGAAAGTCGGAGGCTGAAGTTTACCAAACCTCTCCAATCGACATTGCTCATCATCAGGCATAACTGGTAGCACATAATCCTGAGCAGATGCAACCTGCTAGGCTAGAGGTGCCCTCGGTGTCTTAAGTCCCTGCACCACCTGTTGTGTGTGAGCGACGGGAGTCTGGGTGCCTCCCTTAGCCTGAGAAGTAGTTGCGGTCGTAGTAACTGAGACTGCCTAAGCCAGGCTAGTGCACACTGATAGAATGTAGGATAGGGATTCCTGAATGACTGGAATAACAATCGTCACGGCCGGTGCCTGAACTGTTCATGTTGGAGCGTCTGCAACTAGGACTTGATCATGAACTGGGGCAGCTCATGGAATTGTAGGTATTGTCCTAGCTATTGTGCTGGCCACACCCTTGCCCCTATTGTGGCCTCGACCATGACCGCAACCTCTAGTGGCCTAATCTGGTGGTACTGGTTGTTGTCCATCCTGACCGGTAGCACGTGTACTCACCATCTATGAGAGAATAGAATAACAGAAGTTTAGTACTAGAATCAACAAATTCGCACGACAAGAATTTCAAAATTGTGAAGTTTTTCCTAAAGGTTCTGTAACCTCTCGAGGATAGGCACAAATGTCTTCGTACCAATCTGTGAGACTCTCGGCTCATGACTCGTGAGACCTATGTAACCTAGGCTCTGATACCAACTTGTCACGACCCCAAACCACCCAAGTCATGATGGCACCTATCACCATACTAGGCTAGCCGAATCAACACTAACAATATAAAGGTCTTTTGTAAATTCATTTTCTAACCATATATAATCTCAAATTCTTCATTGATATATATATATATATATCAAAATACGTGGAAAAACAAATATGCAAATACATCAACACTGCCTGATCCCGGTGTCACTAGTTATGGGCCACTAATAAACTATACAATACTGTCTACTCAATACAAGATAAGACTGAAATATAAAATACTAAGGATAGGAAGGAGAAAGGTAGGGTTACGGATGTCATGCAGCTACCTTGCAATCTCTGAAAAATACACCGATGGCAAAGATTAGCTCTCACTCGGAGGCGCTAGCACCTGCATCTGCACACAAGGTGCAGGGAGTAACGTTCGTTAACGCCAACTCACTAAGTAACTAAAGTAAATAAAGGTTGAGTGCAGTGATGAGCATTTAAATCATATAGATAATCTAACATAAAATCTCAATAGAAATAATAAAGTCAAATCCGTAGTTTAATTTCCGAATGTCTCATAAAACTCTAGTTTCAATGAAAGTTATTTTAAACATTTGTTTGACATTTTCAATAGAGACTTAGTATAAAAGAAGACTGAAAACAGTAATATCATAAAGAGGCCCCTGGGGCAAAGTTTCACTCGTAGATATAGGCCCCCGAGCAAGCCTTTCAGTCACTCATGACTTAACTCTCAACAATCAGTACTCACACTCAGCACTACCGCTCAATAGATATCTCATAATAATAACTGTTGAGGTATGCATTCTGATCCATTTATATATATAGTTGACTATTCTCATTGGGGGTGTGCAGACTCTGGAGGGGCTCCTACAGCCCAAGCGCTATATCACTACAATGTGCAGCCGATCTAACATATCGCTACGGCGTGCGGCCCGATCTAACATACCGCTGCGGGGTGCAGCCCCATCCATACATATATAAATATCCATGCGGCGTGCAGCCCGATCCATATGTATATATAATGCTCACCATCAGGTCCTCGACCTCTCTCAATCATCAACTCACAGCCACTCGGCGCATTTTCATATATTTGAAAGTAGAGTCATGAAACTAAATCAAACAATTTATAGGTAAAAATCATGACTGAGGATATGCTTTCAAATCGAAACAGTGTGAAGATAGTATTAAAAATACCCATGAGGGTCCAAACACTTTGGCACAAGGCCCCAAACATGGCATTCAGTCCAAGTTCACAGATTCATTTCCGAAATACATAGATATCATATAGAGTTTCTCAAAATATAGGACTGTACAGTTGCCATAGGACGGACCACAATCCCTACTGGTGCACATCCATGCGACCGTCACCTAACATGTGCGTCACCTCATTTATCAATATAGAACAAAATTTTGGGCTTTCATACCCTTAAGTCTAGATTTACAATAGTTACTTACCTCGAACCGAACAAAAATCTACTCCGAAATGCCCTTGCCACTCGACTCAGCCTCAAAACGTCCCGAAACTATCCAAAAAAAGAATCATAACATCAATACAAACCAAAGGGACAAAGCCCATGCAAAAATTATAAAATTAACTAAAAAATCCCGAAATTGGTCAAACCCGGCCCCAAGGCTCACGTCTCGTAATTAGATAAAAATCACAACACTAGAATTCTTATCCTCTCACGAGTCTATACCTACCAAAAATATAAAAATCGAACCTCAAATGGCCCCTCAAATCCCCAATTTTAACTCTCCAATTTTAAGCCCTAATTTCCCAATTTTTCACCCCTGGTCTCTTCAATTTCCATGTTTAATCAACTGAAATTCACCATAGATACGAGTATTAAGTTCAAATCTTACCTCAACAAGAATCCTCTTTATTTCCTCTTCAAAACCCTCAAAAAGCTCCAATCCCGTCTAAAAAATGGTGGAAATGGGCAAAAATCCGCGAAGGGATGCTTATACAGTTTCTGCCAAGGGATTCCGCACCTGAGGCTCCTTTCTTGCTTTTGTGGACCGCTTCTGCGTTCAACATAACCGCATCTGCGGTTTTCCATTAATTCCTCAAACTCCACATCTACGACCTAGGTCTCGCACCTGCGGGCTCGCAGATGCAGTCCAGACCTTCGCTCTTGTGACCAACACCCCTTATACGGTCTCCTTTCTACTTTTATGGCTCGCACTCGTGGTTTGCAATTCATAGGTGCAGTTATGACAGAAAACAGCAGCTGAAGCTGCTAAATATCAACTCCAAACTTTCTAACAACCTTTTGAATTCATCTAGAGGCCCCCGGAACCTCAACAAAAAATACAAACAAGTCACATATCATCATTCAAACTCATGCCAACCCTCAAAACACTCATAACAACATTAAAACACCAAATCACTCTTGGATTGAAGCCTAAGGATTTCCAAAGTTCCGAATTCTGCAACTGATCCATAACCCTATCAAACCTCAATATATTGACCTAAAAGTTTTTACACATATCACAAATGACACAACGGACCTACTCCAATTTTTGGAATTCTATTCTGACCCCGATATAAAGATTTCCACTGCCGACCAGAAAATGCCAAATTTCCAATTTCGCCAATTCAAGCCTAAATATACCATGGACCTCCAAATGACATTATGGACACGCTGCTAAGTCAAAAATCACCTAACGAAACTATTCGAACCATCAGAATTCATATCCAAGAACTTCTACACATATGTCAACATCCAGTTGACTTTTCCAACTAAGCTTCCAAATAAGAGACTATGTATCTCATTTCACTCCATGACTGTTCTGAACACAGAATAACCAACAAGATACAATAAAGTACAGTTGAACAACATATAAAGACAAAGAAATTAGGAGAACGAGACTACAACTCATGAAACAACTGGTTGGTTCGTTACATAGAGACTGCAAATTTTCACCATAAAGCCCGCAAGAGATTACAGATTATTTCTTAGATGGTAGAAAGATAAATAAGAGGCATGACTAGTGTCTACAACATTTATGGGATGATTTGTTAAGTCAATGGCAGACAAAGGACTTCTTAAAGAAGAGCAAACAAGGATAGAAAGCTCACTCATCCAAGAAAGGAGGCTCCTTGCACACTAGGGGTGCTATCAACATCGGGAGAATAAGAAGAAAATTGGTAATTCATTAGATTATTATGTCTTTACTTTTTTAAGTATATCAATTCTATTCATTAACAAATGAATTTGTTTTCAGGAAAAGAAGTATGGGCGTTCACTACAGCAAGATGAGCTATTCAGGGACGCATTTTTAAATAAGAAGAAAGAGGCGGATGCAGATGGGTCGAGGACCGGACAGACACTACATATGTAAGCTTTCAAATTTCCTTAAGAGGTATAGTTTAATTTATGAGATTTTTTATATACTAATTTAATTTAAAATAATATAGGGTAGCTATTAAAGTACTTTGGATGACTTCATTCGTAGTTAGCCAGCTAGTGAATCGGGCGAGCCAAACCTACCTTCGAACGAGGATGCTGAAAGAATATGGTTGGAGGTTGTCGACGGTCCGAAAAAGGGGAAGGTATACCGGTTTTATGAGAAAATATTCCATCACGATAGGTGTTCAATGCAATGAATAAGGACTTCCTCACAGGGGATGCAGGAAACAGTTACAAGGCTTACATCCGAGCTAGAAGCAGCCAATTAAAGAGAAAGGCTTAAAGATGCACAATTCCTTGATATGCAAGCTCAGATCAGAACTCTCCTTTCTACTGGAGCTTTTCCGTTGCCCTGATCTCGTGAGTCATTGCTAGAGGCTCGACTTCCACCAGATCGTTCTGCCCGTCCTCTACGTAATCGTTCTTCTCATCCTTCACAAGAGCATTCTCGCCGACTTCTAGATCAAAGTTCATCAAATAGAGGTGATGTTGTAGAAAATACCCATTGAGCAAGACTTTGATATACTTTGAACTAGACTAATAGAACGTATTTTTTATTCGAATCGACATTTTTTAACTTGTTGTAATTACTTAGTTATTTATTGGTTTGAATTGTGATCTTTAATTGAACTTGTTTATTTTAAAGTAATGATTGGATTTTGGTTGGATATGGGTGTGGTTCGATTTGTGATGAATTAAGGGTTGTTTGTAGTGAATTAGGGGTTGTTTGGTGTGAATCGGGGTTTATTGGTATGCTGAAAACGTATGTTTTTATTTGGTAGATGGTGTAGATGCCAAAACAGGGATTTTGTGCCAAAATTATTCACAAAAACTGGCTGTCACGACCTAAAATCCACTAAGGGTTGTGGTGGCGCCGGACACCGCCGTCAGTCCAGCCAACTCAAATACTTAATTAAATCTCATTTTAACATTTTTCAAATCCAGGATTTTTAATTCATTATTAAGAAATTTTAAAGGATATAGTTTCAAATCAAATATAAATGTTGAACAGTTAATACAATACTTCAAACCATCCCAGAAACTCAGTGTCACAAGTGCATGAGCAACTATCGATATGGAAAAATAAAATACATCATATGTACGAAATACAGTGGACAGGGAATATATAATAAGAAAGCACTGGAAGGAACTACACTAGGTGCGGTTCATCTCAAACAATGCAGCTCACCTAGTCCCAGAGTCAACCATGCTGCCACGCCCAGTCGGCTGCTAGAGGTATACATACCTGT
>MU702265.1:5114-16001 GCA_026770625.1 Nicotiana glauca | reverse complement strand
AAATATGATTTTTAATCCAAATAGAGGAAACAAGTAAACATATAATTCTTTCATAGAAAATTTCCAAAATTCCTCTTTATTATCAACAAATTAATCTCGAGCCTGGGTGAGATAGTAGCAACTTTAATAAGTTCAAGACAACAGCACAAACATGCGCAAATCATGCCGAGGTCGACGACCTGCTCCAACAGAAATCTAAATTGTGCACTGCCGAGGGTCGAGCGGCACGAACCATAGATGCATCTATTCTCACCGAGGCGTTCGGACCATTCCATAAATAAACACATATCCTACTCGCGAATCATCAATGTGATGCAGGCACACATAAAATACATGCTCAAGTAGGAAATTAAGAGCTTATCGGGAATAGTCAACCATATAGACAAATTTCTCTTTTTAACATTTAAGGGAAAATTTAATATTAAATCTCTTTTTAAATTTCTTTACCAATTCAAGGTGATTTAAACAATTCAAACTGTCAATGGGTTCACAGTAATCCAAGTATAACATGTTTTTTGGGTCCTAGACTACCGGGACAATAGCATAATAGTAGCTATGCACGGACTCTCGCCACCTCGTGTGTATGTAGCCCCCACAAGTAGGAGCACATAACCAATTTAACTCACCTAATGGGTAAATTCCTCCTCACAAGATTAGAAATGAGACTCACCTCGCTCCGAAGACTCATAACCAGCATATTAGATTCTTCCGAAGGCTCGAACCGACGCACAATGCACCAAAACTGGCTAATTAATGACAAACTAATTAGAACATGCTCAAGTACTTGTTAGAAATTCAAATTACACAGATTCCCAACTCCTCTTAGTGAAATGACCAAAATATCCTCGGGCATACGTGCCCGGATTCCGAAATTTCTCGAAGACGAAGGTTACCCATGACCTTAGAAATTCAAATATATGATTTTATCCTAATTCCATACTCAAAATCGTGGTCAAATTCGAAGAAATGTAAATTCCTAGGTTTTCCACCAAAACCCCAAATTTCTATAATTTCCTTGCCTAAATCCATGTATAAACCTTGTATTTAACTCAAAGCTAGCATAAATTACTTACCTCATGACAAGTGACGAAAATGGTATCTCCAAGCTGCTCCCCATCGACTCCAATGGAAGAAAAATGGGGTTGAAATGAACTCAACCCCGAACTTAAAACTTCTCACTACCCCAGCTGCTTCCGCTTCTATGGAAATAGTTACGCTTCTGCGGATGTCGCTTCTGCGACTTTTCGCCGCTTCTGTGGCTTTGGGCAAAAGGAAGTTGACCGCTTCTGCGGTCTGGGGGGCGCTTCTGTGATTTCCTTGGACCTGGCCCCCTTATGCTTCTGCGAGCGTTTGACCGCGTCTGTGGTCCAAGAACCGCAGACGCGGTTATGACAGAAGCAGCAAATCTCAAGCCTTCCCAAATTCCACTTTTCGATCCATTAGCCACCCGGAATACACCCGAGGCCCCCGGGACCCCAACCAATCATACCAACCAGTCCCAAAACATATTACGGACTTGTTCAAGGCCTCAAATCATAACAAACAACGCTAAAACCATGAATTACACCCCGATTCAAGCTTTATGAACTTGAATTTTCCAACTTCTATTTCCGATGTTTAAACCTATCAAATCGCGTCTGATTGACCTCAAATTTTGCACGCAAATCATATTTGACATTACGGACCTACTTCAACTTTGGAAATTGGGTTCCGACCCCGATATCAAAAAGTCAACCTTCGGTCAAACTTCTCAAAAACCTTCAAATTCTAACTTTAGCCCAAATTGCTCCAAATGGACCCACGGACCTCCAAATTCACTTCCGATCGCGCTCCCAACTCCAGAATCACCATACGGAGCTATTCACAGTCTCGGAAGCCCAAACGGACATCGATAACAGTGAAATGCACTTCAATCCAAACTTATGAAATTTCTTCCAAAATGCTAACTTCCACAATAGGCGCCAAAACTCTCTCGGGTCATCCAAAACCCGGACCGGGCATACGCCCAAGTTTGAAATAATCATACGAACATGCTGGAACCTTCAGATCCCAATTTCGAGGGCGTTTACTCAAAAATCCAATCCTAGTTCATTTTTTCAACTTTAAGCTTCTCAAATGAGAATTTTTATTTAAATTTAACTCTGATCTTCCTGCATTTAAATTCCGACCATGCGAACAAGTCACAATACCTGAAATGAAGCTGCTCATGGCCTCAGACTGTTGAATAACGTGCTAGGGCTCAAAACGACCGGTCGGCTCGTTACACTGGCCGACTTTAGTCGGTGATGAAAAATAATCTAAATTGAAAATATCGACTAATGTTGTTCAGTTAATACACATTAATTCCTAGAAATTGAAACATTACCGACCAACTTTCCTTGGTAGGTTGGCTGCCAATGTCTAGAAAATCAATATTACCGACCAATATTGGTCGGTAATGTTAAATTTTAATTATTTAAAAACAAAGGATAATTTTAATACCGACTAACGTTTGTGGGTAATTCAAAAATTATTTGATTAATTTATTTTTAATTACCGACCAAATTTGGTCGGTAATGTCACACCTCCTTTTTACACCCCGAAAGGGGATATAAGAGAGTTTTTTCAGTTTAAATGACATTATTCTAAATGAGATTATTTATTTAATAGGTTCGCCACTTGGAATAGTTTATTTGGTGTTCAAGTTACCGGTTTATTTTTAAATCCCAAATCGAGAAAAATTTTTATTTTTTAAAGTTCGCGAATAAAAAATTCTAGATAAGGAATTATGTTAACCCGGGAGAAGCTGTTAGGCATTCTCGGGTTCCGTGGTTCTAGAACGGTCACTTAAACAGTTAATATTGGTCTATTATCTAATTAATTACGCATTTTAAACCTATGTGCATTTTTATGACCTTTTAACCGCTTTTACTGTTTTTTTAAGGAAAATTCAATGTTATTTAAAACATATCTTAAACCATGCTAAATAAAATTTACCCGCGGTTCGCGACATATTTTATTTAATATTGTTGGAAATTGAAGTCGGGTCACATGAAATGTACACCCGGATTTTAGCAATTATAAATCACAACTATGTCACGGGAACCGTACCCATATTCATGATAATTTAAAGTAACATACCTAAAGCAACTATGAAGATTCATTATTAATATCTAAGTTATAATATTTGTGAGGGCCATGGATGATCTAATTTATGGATGGCACACCTCAAGCATTTTTTTAAAGAAAATGTATTTTACTATAGAAACTACAATTATTAGCTCTTAATCTAGTTTATGAGGGACTTGAGTTATGGGCTTTATTTCTGTATGGCACACCTCGATTTATTTTAACAAAAGGGGGTTGCATTTTATTTAATTAGAACTAAACATACTTGTAATTAAATCCTAATTTGAAGTTCAAACTAAGGATCCATTAAGTTAAAGTGTGAGAAGGCTAAGCTTTCAAATTCTTTTCGAGAAGGAGTTTGGTCCAGCAATGGCTCATTGATTATTTGCCTAAAAGGAAATCAGCAACCTTAAAACCATATCAGGGATGGAATTCGTCCCATAAAGAAAGGACTCAAAGGCATTTTTTGCTGAGTTCAAATAGAACGGCCCATATTGGGCTTATATATACGCGGGTCCAGTTACTACATATTTTCTATCTACGCCTATCCACCTCTACAATAATCCAAATCTGCCCATTTATAACCAAAATATTTCAATTCGCTGTTTGAGTAAAAATCATAATTTTAAAGATCAAAAGCGCAATTCTAGTTTGAAAATTAATCACATAACTTGCAAGATAGAAGAAGCATACATAAATATCATGATAAAAAAAAGGCTGGATTTTGGGCTTATGACCCAGGCCCCTAGGTACAGATTCATTTCGTGGATCAGTTTTTAATTGGGGCCTCAAGTTTAGGCCCATTTGATTAAAATACAGCCCCTTCTACCCTTATTGTTTGGGGCTCTCAACCTAGCCCGTTGTACCACTATACTTATGAACACTCTCATCAGTAGTTTATAGAAAATAAGAATCTTACTCATTACAGTATGTCATATAGAATATAGCTTTCTAAAAAATCCCAAAATATTACATGATATATTATTAAGTACATAAAATACTACCTTAACCACTAATCTATTACAATCCCCATATGATTTATGAACTAGTGAACACCTGCCTCTTTTGGACATTGCTTATCCATCAAAGTTGGGCTTCTCACATGAACAACACTAGATTTCAGCAGATTTGAATAATAAAAGTTTTAGATTCTTAGCCTTTGGACCTACTGATTTGGCCAACTACTGACCATTGGCTCATAGTTTGCAAATAAACCCCAAATGACCTCAAACTAAACATCAGTCAACTTATTGAAAGAAGAAAAAGGGGCAGAAATGACTTAGAACACAGTTGATAATCAGAAAAAGCAGAGGAAATACTGAAGAATCATCTTTAAAACAAAAATAGAATAAACAACTTCCAAAATCAACACTTTACGTTAAGACATGTTACACAACGTAACTATATTATAAGCTAAACTATTACAACTTTCATAAATGATATCATGAAGAATCCTAGCCTCTTTGAATATGATTTGTCCACAACAACATGATTCCATTTTTAGCTCTTGAACTTGCTGATTTGGCCAATTAGTAGCCAAATCTGCAGGCAGTAGCTTCCAGCTAAATAGACAAAAGAGAAAATAAAGGGCTAAAATAAGGGGAAAGTTGACTACTCAGATAAAGGGAAGAAATATGACTTTAAAATTTCATAATCAGCCTTAATGACTAGAAGATTTGACTATGGACATACACAAGGCTAATTTTGCAAACTGAAAATATAGGGCATTCAAGTAACAGCTGGGTTGTTCATGCTCAAACTTTAAACTCTCATATTCAACTCTTAATAACATTCAATATCATTATAAGCTAACTACTATCATGCAAAAACATTCACTTGCACAAACACCATTTATACATCTGATTTCATATCTTTTTAAACAAACCATTCATGGAATTACATAGAGAAGGAATTAAGGTTAAATACCTAAGCAGCAGCAACCAAACAACACGTAATAGGAGAAAGAAAATAATGAAGATAGATGTAGCTTTGAAGGACAAAAACAAACACAACAACATCGGTCCCTAAACAAACCAGAAATTTAAACCAAAACCAAACAACTTTGAAACCAGAAATTCCACCCAAGAAAGACCCTCTACTTCAAGCCATGTTTTTCAGCTTAAAAAAATTAGAAATGAGAAGTTTTGGATGTTTTCTAGATTTTTTGAAATTTGATCTTTACAGAGAAGAAGAGTGAACTTTTTGGTGCTGTAAAATGATGTTGAATATGTGTCTGAATGAATGAGGGAATGTTTCCTTTTATAGGATGCACAAAAAAATATCAAAAGAGGAATATTCTAACCTAAAAATTCTGAAAATTAGGATAGTACAACATCTTTACAACTGTCTGTCCTTTTTTAATTATCCATTACTAGCATTTTTGCTAAGATAGGGATAGTTATCAAAAATACTAGAACCTTCTGATTTTAGCCTATGTAAAAGTCCATTTTTACCTTTTTAATTGCTGCCTATTTCAACTTTGTCCTAAGTTCTTTTAGTTCAGTTAAATTCCCACAAGTTTCTATTGATTTATAAACTAACAAAAATAATGCAAACCTAGAAGGGATCAAAAAATTCGAATCAAAGTGCCAAACAAAATCATGATGCTGCAATTTAAACCAAAAGACTAAATCAATCCATAAATAGAATCATCTATCTAATTAACCTTAAGCAAAAACTGGATTTAATAAATAATATACCTAAACAGTAATCAAAACAAAGTAAATATACAACTTCAAAGAAGACCTAGAATTTAACCTACATCAGTTTGCAAACTTCAGCAATTAAAACAACCAATCTTCACAGTTAAACAAACAACCTAAGTAACTTGTTAAATCAACTAAAACGAAACTAAATATAAACATTAGATGAAATCATGGAAGAAACAGAATAGGTATCAAACTTAAAAATAAACCCCAATTAAGCTAAATTCATGCAATTGAAACCAAACATAGCTAATTGCGAGATTCAGCATGCTTTTATGAACAAGTTGATAAAATCAATTAGGGAACAATGTCACTTATCTAGATTGTATATGCTAAAAAGAAAGAGCAAGTGAAGAAAAAATAATCTAGTATAGAAAGAAGAAAAGGAAGCAAGAAAAGAAACATCACGGAAAAAAATGGAAAAGAAATACCTAAGGATGTTTTGCACCGGGCCGGTTAATGAACCATGCTGAACGAAACACCCATAAACTTATACAACTATTAATTGGTTGTTCTTAACAAGAACAACCAATTAATGGATGTTTGGGTTCATAGACTCCAAATACTGACCGAGAGAAGAATAAAGAGAAATTAGGGTTTTTATTGGAATCTTAGATTTAAGATTCGAGAAGGCTGGGGCTAATTCGAAGGGGGATAATGGTGGTTTAGGGTTCATAGAGGTGCTGGGGCTAGGGTGTTAGAGATGAATGAGGGGTTCTGAATGGAGGAGAGAGTATTTTGGACAATTAACTAGTAAATAGGGGACCAGTTCCCGGCCGTTGGATTAACAAGATCCAACGGCTGTGATGAAACTAGGATGAAATGGGGTCGTTTGGGGATGGGGCAGACCTGGACCGGGTAGTTATTTTAGGCCTGGGTCATTGGGGCGGATTTGGGATGGGTTTGGCATTAAAAATCCGCCCAAAAATTCAAAGTTAAGCCTTTGTTCAATTATTCAATTCTTCCTTCTTATTTTTTTCTTTAATTAAAATACTAATTTAATCTAAATTGTAAAATTAAACTAGTTACCTAATCACAATAATTATGAAAATTACTTAGTCCTAAATTAAAAGAAAAAAATCAATAATCTAAAAATTAAAAGGTGTCAGCTGAGCTATTTTTTTGTGATTTTTATTTTTTAATAAAATAAATAATTACTAATTAATTCTAAGAAATGTATAAATAAACCTAAATACAATGCATGATATTTTTGATATTTTCATGATTTTAATAAGAATTAAAGGTGCACAAAAATACAAATAATTAATAAAATTCTACAAAAAATTCCTATAAAATGGCAAATAATTGGAAAAAATATATTTTCTTGGATTGTATAGGAATAATTCATGTAGGAAAAAAATTACATGCTCACAGTTGCCCCTCTTTGCTCAGAAACACGAAGGGTTTTCGGGCAAAGATAAAATGAGCAATTACGAGTGATATTTTGTCGTTTGAAACTCCATGAGATGCATCTTTTTGAAAAAGTCTGGCTGAACCTTGCTTTGAAGATTACCTACATATCCTTGGCTATAAAGGAATCTGGTCAGTGTAGCTCTAGATGTTTTAGTAGCTGGGACTACCAGTAAACTATGATTTCACTGGTGTCAATGTTGTTTCTGCTTGTTGAGCTCCTTATTACACCGAAATAAAAGATAAAAAGCTAAACTAGCTAAGCCTATCAACTACGAGTTACAAGATTCCTACCTATAAATCTTCTAAAGCTTGATCTTGAGTCTTGGACGGTTCTTCATGCATACTCTGATCTGAATCTCAATGCTTGTTAGTGGAAAATGCTGGTTCATTCTTCTTTGGCTTTTCGGATCAAGGCAAGACATGCAAATCTTGTGATTTAAACCAAATTTTGAGCAGGTCGTATCGTTTCTCCGCGTCTACACTTAGATTTCAACTTCCTTTCTCGTTTCTTCTTTCCTTTTATTAGGGTTGACACTTCTTTTTTTGGTCATCTCAAACCTTGTGTCTCACAGTGAAAACATGTTTGGCCACCAAAGCAAACAAAAGAACGAAATTTTCTGCCCTAGTTTTTATTATGAAAATTTTGTGAGTTATTTGTAAAAAAAAATCTAAACTATTTCCTTATTGAAAGCAATAAAATTAGGATTGTGTATACTTGGGAAAAATAGATTAGGGAGTGGAGCCCTATATCTATAATGAAATCAACCATGGAGTAGAGACCCCATGTTGGAAAAGTGACATAGGGATTGGAGACCCTATGTCTAAGATAGCTTCAACTAGGGAGTGGAGACCCTATGTCTGTAATACTTCAGCTAGGAGTGGAGACCCAATGTTTGAAAAACGACTAGTTAGTGGAGACCTTATGCCTAAAGTAACTTCAACTAGGGAGAGGAGACCCTATGTTGGAAAAGTGACTAGGGAGTGGAGACCTTGTGTCTAAAGGGAATTCAACTAGGGAATGGAGACCCTATGTAGGAAAAACGACTAGGGAGTGGAGACCTTATGTCTAAAATAACTTCAACTAGGGAGTGGAGACCCTATGTTGGAAAAACGACTAGAGAGTGGAGACCGTATGTCTAAAATAAATTCAAATATGGAGTGGAGACCCTATGTTAGAAAAGCAGACTAGGGAGTGGAGACCCTATGCCTAAAATAAAATCAACTAGGGAGTGGAGGCCCTATGTTGGAAAAGCAGACTAAGGAGTGGAGACCCTATGACTAAAATAAAATCAACTGGGGAGTGGAGACCCTATGTTGGAAAAGTGACTAGAGAGTGTAGACCCTAAGCTTAAGTAAATTCAACCGGGGAGTGGAGACCCTATGTTGGAATATAAGACTAGGGAGTGGAGACCCTATGCCTAAAATAAAATCAACTAGGGAGTGGAGACTCTATGTTGGAAAAAGTGTAACTAGAGATTGGGGACCCTAGGCTACCATGTTTTTGAATTTCTTCTCTGTTATTTATGTTTAAGAAAAAGAGTAAAAATGCATGAAATAATTTGGAGGAGTCTTCCCTTTTGGATTGATTATTGCTGCAAAACTATTTCTAGCCTTTGCGTAGTTTCTTTTGGTTGCACTTGCTTCTTGCAATGTTGCTTTGGATTGCATCTGGTTCATCTTTTCAAACAAATATTAATTATTAGTTTGAAACGGTGGTTGGTTTTGTGGCCTTGATTTTTCAATCACTTGATCTCGGCCCAACTTTTTCGATGAAAACCTATATCGCTCGCTGGCTTTTTGGGGATTGATCTCTTTTCTAAACCTAGGGATCTTGACTTTTCAAAATACCAGATGATGATTCACTCATGTGGTCATTTGGCCCTTTCATCTCATTTTGCCTTCGTGGGCACTTGACTTTGGATTTCTTTCCTTTTCAATCATTTTGACTCTGAAGTGTCGGCCATCATGGCCAGGCGAGATCGACTTGATGCACCTGCTGAGGCTGGGTGCTTTTCCTAGAATTTAGCTTTAGTCAAGTAGAACCCTGTAAAACCAATCTTGCCATCTTTTCTTTGTATTAGTTTTGCTGAAGGATTAAACCGAAAGGGATTCAAAGAAAAGTAAACAAAGGACAGGATAATGAATTTTAACAAGAAGTGTCCCTTTTGGGGGAGGAAAGAAGTACTTATCTGGAGTGCATGCAAACTTATATAGATATGACATGCTTCTTGGACTGGACACCCGATCTGCGCAACCATCAAATCTCTCATAAACACATCATAACTTGTGTCTTTAAACCAAAAAACCTTGACAGGACTCTGTCAATGCCGATGGTTGTAGGGAATTCCTTCTTTTCGATCAATGGCGCCCTTTGCGGGTTTTCCCAATTGACCTCTATTATTTCTCCTTACCGTCACCTTATAGTGCTCTCTGCAATTTTTTGCTAACAAGACTCTCTCATTTTAGTTTCTCTGCTCACCATCGCCTTACGGTGCGGGTTTTCATCAACAAGACTCTCATTTTATTTCTCTTATTTTGATTGCATCAGATCCAAGTAGATGCATTTTCCGATCCTTGAACATTCTCACCGATTGATCGGAAGGACTTGAACAGGATTTGGTGTAAAAAAAATTTGGATCGAATTACAATTTTGGAATAACTCAAGTGGAATCATCGTTGAACCATTACAATATCTGCCCTAGTATAACTTTTAGGGAAATTTGGATTTTCATTTTAGTGTGACTGAACCCCAGAGAGAGGCTGCCTACGTATCCTTTAAAAATCAAGTAGAATGTAGTTCACGGAAACTTTGTTTTTTTTTTTTTTTTTTTTTACAAATGTTTTCAGGTCCAAAGAGGGTAATCAAAGAAGGGTGACCGGCCCAAAGGGTTAGCAAAGCATTCGAGTATTTGGGGTATAGAGAATGAAAGCCTTCATCATCCCAATCGGATAATATTGGTACCGCAGAAGGGTTAAACGTAATATCTTTTGACCGCGTGTGCATTAACAGCTGTTTCAGGATCATTTCCTTCAATGTATCCCAAGTGCAATGCCCCTTTCGGCAAAAATTTTCTTATAATGTATGGACCTTTCCAGTTTGGAGCGAACTTTCCTTTTGCTTCCTTGTGGTGCGGGAGAATACATCTAAAAATGAGTTGCCCCACTTCTGTCACGACCCCAATCCCGGTCGTGATGGCGCCCAACACAAATGCTAGGCAAGCCCGACCAATTTCACTCTTAACCCGAGCATAAAGCTCAAAATCATTTGTTTGAAAATCATTAACAACATTGAAACTAAAAGTATAACTGATAGATAGAAACAATCCGAAAATCAACAATACTGAACAACCTCCCAAAGACCTGGGGGTCATGAGTCTAGTGCCTCTACCAGAATAGCATAATAATACTGTAATACATCATAGTCTGAAGTACGCGGAAGAGTCAAATAACAGGAAATAGGGGAGGAGCCGGGTCCTACGTACGTCAGGCAGCTACCTCAACAACTCCGTATGAAAACTCTGATGAACAGCAGAAAGCTCAGCTAGCTCCCGGAGTACCTGGATCTGCACACAAGGTGCAGGGAGTAAAGTGAGTACTTCCAACTCAGTGGTAATAGACATGTATAATGTCTGACAGTAAGAAATCCCAAAAATAGCACAAT